>PVIR01011067.1:0-48825 GCA_004026965.1 Petromus typicus | reverse complement strand
GGGCCCTTGCGCTTGCAAGACAGGCGCCGGAACCACTGAGCTAACTCCCCGGTCCCCTCCTTGATATTTCTTATAAATTGATGTACACTCTGTTGTACTTTGAGTTACTTGGAGAGCTACATTAGTTCCCCTTCCCCTCTGATTAAACATATTACAAAGAATTTAAGAGTTGGGGGAGCACATTTTCTGGTCCCTTTTCTGTCTCTGTCACAAGCTCTCTTTCAATAAATTCTTCCTGCTCTTAAAAAAAGAATTTAATAGTGATAATAAGTTTAATGCAGAAGCAATAGAGAAGACAGTATTTTTTGGATATACCATCATGGGTTATCATAAAGAAATGAGACCAGAAACTTATAACTGAATTAAAAGTATAAAATCTTGCCTGGATTACTGGCATATGATTCATTTTATAGCCAAATTCTCATAAAATGTTCGCATGCAAAGTATGAAATATACCGTATGGGAGACAGTATAAGGTATTGGTTAAAGGGATGCAATTTTAGAACCAGTCAGAATTTAAATCTCATCTCTGCCACTTGGAAAATGTTACTTAAGCTCTCTGAATCACTGACTCTTTGTAATAGTGATTACTTCCCAAATGTAACTTGAGCATTCTATGTGATAATGCCTATAAAACTTGACACAGTGCTTATACACATAAGTTGTCTGATATGTCCCACTATTCTTGCTACAATTTTAAACAATAAAATGCTAATTATTACTGTTCTAAAGTGGAATGTAAATTAGTAGAATTAATTCTTGTGTTCTGGTGATGGGAAGAAAAATATGAACAATCAATGACTTCTAGAAAAGATTTTTAACAAGTTCAGTTATACACACACTATTTCCATGGGAATTTAAAGGAAATAACTATTAAGTGTAGTGATAATGGTCTTTGATTGACAACTTACTCAAGTTCAAGATTTTATATAATTCTTTTTCTCATACACATACATTCATAGATAGTGTTAAATACATTGAACAGGTAAAGACTTCTTAAAAACATAACACTTATTACACCCAGCAGATATTCCTTATTGTCATATAGTGCCTATTCACATTTACTTTTGCATTCTTTTTTTTTTGAGACAGGGTCTCGCTTTGTGGTTCAGGCTGGCCCTGAGCTCAGCCTCCAACTCACATCACAGCAATCCTCCTGCCTCTGGCTCTTGAGTGCTGGGATTACAAGCATGAGCCAACACACTCGGCACTGTGGTATGTGGTACTGGTTGCTGCTGAGCATGAGTCTCCACACCCACTATGGTATGTGGTTACCGGGGAATCAAACCCAGGCCCTTGCGCTTGCAAGACAGGTGCCAGAACCACTGAGCTAGCTTCCCGGCTCTGCATTCATTTTTTAACAGTTCCATTTCTTAGCTCTTTGATCAGGACCTGTTGATTTCTTTTCCACCACATTCCTCCTTTCTCTTAACTGTCACGAGCTCAGCCTAGGCTGCAGTCTCTGGTAGTTTGTGAGTCAGATGTAGTCAGCTCATTATATTTTGCAAACCCCTTAATTCTTATGCTTTTAAAATAAATTTGCTTTAAAATCTGTTTATTTTCTCTTTGGTTAAAAAAAAAAAGAAAAGAAGGCCTAGAAATACTAGACTTGCTTTTCCACATGGCATCAAGAGCTGATTCACTCTGAGGAACTCCCTGTACATTCTAAGTCATTCCTGGTCACAGTAGCTTCCTGCTAGCTTCCTCAGTAATGTACATTTGCAGGATGTGGTAGTGGTGTACATCACTGAATTAGGTAATGAAAATGCTTTTCTTATCCCATCGTTTTATTTAGTCAAATGGCTGTTGACTAGAGTAGAGCCTCCTACTTTGTAACCAATCAGTGTTTAGTAATATCTAGAGACTGCTTTTTTTGGCTATGAGTCATAGGTCCTAATGGCATTTTGTTGGTAGAGGCCAGGCTTTCTGCTAAAATATTATAGAATACCCAGCATGCTTCCATACCCCAACAAAGAATGACTTTCCCCATATGTCAGTAGTACTGAAACTCTATTCCCATCTGATAGCCTTTTTCTGATTTTACTGCCTGATTTCCCATGTGCCCTCTTTGTTTCCAGATGTGTTTATAAATTTGATATTGCTACTAGATATATGCTCATACTGAATTCTTCATGTTCCAGGTAAGATATTCTGCTTTTACTCATTTATCCTACTGAGGATACCTGAGATATTACTGGAAATGTCACCTGCCCAGTGTACCTGCAGGCCTGAGGGGAAAATAAACTAAGAGACAGAACTAAGAGACACAGAACGTGGATTGCCAGGATGACCAGTGCTGGTGCAACCAACATAAGTGTTGGCCAGTCTAAGCCACTGGTTTTTATTGATACTGAATTGAGGTAAAGATCCGCTACATGCACAGACAGGACAACAAGTGAGGATGCATAGTCATGGTGTTTTTATGGAATTAATGCAAGCAGGGCTCCTGAAGGACAAGACAAAGCATTCTTTTTTTTTTTTTTAAGGTTTTTTGAGACAGGGTCTCGCTTTGTAGTTCAGGCTGGCCCTGAGCTCAGCCTCCAACTCACATCACAGCAATCCTCCTGCCTCTGCCTCTCGAGTGCTGGGATTACAGGCGTGAGCAACCACGCCCGGCACTGTGGTATGTGGTGTTGGTTGCTGCTGGGGTGAGTCTCCACACCCAGTATTGTATGTGGTTACCGGGGATTGAACCCGGGTCCTTGCGCTTGCAAGACAGGCGCCGGAACCACTGAGCTATATCCCCGGCCCAAGACAAAGCATTCTTGAGTTAGGATCAGAGTACACAAAATGTATGGTTGTAATTAGAACACTGTCCTAGTTAAGAAGTTTTAGTTATGGGAACAGAATTTGGGTATAAGTTACTCTACCTTGGGACATTGATTTCAGTGGGAAGCCAGTTTACAGCCTGCACAGTTTATAGTCTGTTGCTAGGTGTCATCACAATTGCAGGCTCTCTCATAACTTCTCCCTTTTGCCCTGTATTAGGCCCCTCACCTTCAGGATCCTACTTATCATTTTGAATTCCAACATTTAGTCAGTTAATGAAACAATTTTTGTTAGCACTTTATCACATTATTATTCTCAGAATCATTTTATTAGAATTAAAAGTTATCCCTTCCCCTTTCAAGGCTGATGATCAAATCTAAGACTTTACTTGTGCTGGACAAGTGCTATGCCACTGAGCTACAGGAACTGGAACATTTCTTAGGGATCTATTTTAACACTTTGCTTCACTACATGGAACTCTTGAAATATTTGCTAATATATAACTTGTCTTTTAATTGTGTTATTCTAAATCTTTTTGAGTGAAGTACCATCATATTCTCAGTTGTATTTTGATCTGCAGGGAACAGAAACAGTATACCAGTATTGTTATGTTTCAGAACTACAAGTCTCTGGAAGCATTTTGGCCACTAACCTTACACAAAGGTAGTCAGGCCACCCCTGCCATGAATAAAGAAAGCAGTTGGCAGCTGTGTGGATCATGATTCCATTCAGGAGAGATTATTTATTTTAGATATCTCGAGCAGAGGGACTAACAAAACTTGAGCTTGCACAATTGTTGGAGAGGCTGGAGGAGTGCACTTTAGAGTGAGTTTCTCACAGTAACTTTTAGAGAGCTGACAGCAATGTGTGTATGTGTGGGCAGGGAACTACTTCTGTTCCAGTTGGAGGAGATCAGCAGCCAGCCTAGAACTGCACAGCTCACAAGTATGCTGCCGTAAATATGATCCTGGAGTTAGGAAAGTGTCTCCTTTGGCTCTCACGTCTTATGGTGACAAGACTGAAAGTGCAGATTTTACCATCGCCTCTGCTGCTTATTTGTCTGTGCATCTGGCTCTTCTTTCTTTCTTTCCTCCTCCACCTCCTCTTCCTCCTCCTTCTTCTTTCTTCTCCTTTTCTTTCTTTCTTTCTTTCTTTTTTTTTTTTTTTTTTTTTTTTTTTTTTTTTTTTTTTTTTTTTTTTTGAGACAAGGTCTCACTTTGTAGTTCAGGCTGGCCTTGAGCTGACTATGTAGTCCAGGAAAGCCTTGAGCTCACAGCAATCCTCCTGCCTCTGCCTCCTGAGCGCTGGGATTACAGGTGTGAGCCGTAGTGCCCAGCATTGTTGTGTGTGGTTACCCAGGATTGAACTTGGGACCTTGAACTTGTCAGACAGGCATCGGAACCACTGAGCTAAGGGCCGTGGCTCTTCTTTCTTGCTCTGTCTGTTTTTCATCTTCTCAGCTCTCACAAGGTTGGAAGCTGACCCTGGAACACTGAAGTGAGGTAAACTTCACCTTTTTAAGTGTGTTTACCAAAACAGATGGGGTAAAGACCATTGTCCTCCAGTCTCAGAGGAATAGATCTGAAAGGTGGGAATAATTTTTATCCTCCTCCAAAGGAGTTGAGGAAATGCATCTTTAATATTTGATTTTCTTATTCGGATGAAGGGGGAAAAATAATGAGATTATAAATAAAAAGAAAGGAAACAAATTGTATGTATATAGGGTGGTGGTAGGGTGGGTAGGGCTATGGGAAAAATGAGAATTAAGATGTGTCTGATACTGGTACAAATACCCATTGTAGAGTGCATTTATGATGTGTATATGTAATGTAACAATAAAGATTTCAATTAAAAAATATTTAATTTGGGCCGGAGAGTTAGCTCAGTGGTTCCGGCGCCTGTCTTGCAAGCGCAAGGACCCGGGTTTGATCCCCGGTAACCACATACAATACTGGGTGTGGAGACTCACGCCCAGTAGCAACCAGTATCACACATACTACGGTGCTGGGCGTGGTGGCTCAGGCCTGTAATCCCAGCACTCGGGAGGCAGAAGCAGGAGAATTGCTGTGATGTAAGTTTGAGGCTGAGTTCAGGGCCAGCCTGAACCACATAGTGAGACCCTATCTCAAAAAACCTGAAAAAAAATTTTTTTTAAAATTTTCTTCAGCAATTGTTCTTCCTTGAAACTTGACAAGTCTTTAAATAATTTTAGAATTGAATGGCAAGTCTTTTGACAATAGGGACTAGACATGAGTATAGTCTTAGCATTACGTGAAATATATGTTTTGCTTATTAACACAATGTTTTATTATAATCTTCAAGGATTATTTAATGTTTTATCAAATTTTGAGGACAATTACTGAAGAAAGTCAATTACTGAAAATTGGGAAAGACTTAGAAATGGGATGGGGGAGGCAAGAGGGTAGGAAGGAAAAGGGGAATAAAAGTAGATAGTTTTAATTATATGTATCTATTCCCTAAGATGAATGTAAACTTCATGCGCTACAAACATGTACTAATAAAATCAGAACTATAAAAGTAAGTGATAGGAATTTATGTCTCCCCACTCTCCCTTTTATAGAGCTGTAGATCATAACTTATGTGAGGAATACTATAACAAAGTTTGTCTATAATACATTTTTAGAGTGTTTGGTTTACTTTGAGCTATTTTTCATCTTTTTATTTCCTAATGTTTACATCCTGTTGGACCCTAATGCCTTTCCATAAATACTTGGCTGGTCACAGTTAACTTTGCCGAGAAGAAACAACTGGGATTTGCTCATGGGTTCTGGAATTTGAGAAGGTCAAGAGATAATGAAAAATTCTGGTTCATTTAGGAAGGAAAGATTCATTTATCTCAGCCTCTAAAATATTCATGTAAGCAAAAGTAAAGAAAATTTGGAGTGCTACTACAACTCTGCTTTGTAATTAGGCTTATTTTATATGGTTTTTATTTGAAAATTTTCTTTGTCTTCCTTTTTATTGCTTAGTGACTTATGTCTTGATTGCAGGAAAATGCTTCCCACCATTGTTTCCTCTCTGGTTACATATTCATTTCAGGGGAATGTACTTTTTACCAGAGTGAGAAGCTCAGTGAAGAAATGTACTGGGTGAACATATACCCTAAGATATACGACAAAGCACACTGGATGAAGAGCTGAGTGAAGAAGTTAGGAAATGGCATCTGAGAGCCCATTCTGGGGAAAATGTCACATATTTAGTAGACCTTACTTTGAGCAGAGACTTGAAGGAAAGGATCGTTTCTAGGAGAGCCCGGTTAAAGTCAGCAGGGACCACAAGCGTGAGTCCCCTGAGCCTGTGGTGCCTCGCTTCTCTGTGGGGTTGGGAGGTAGTGGAAAAGAGATCAAACTGACGGGGATAAGTCATGTAAGGACTTGTTCATTTGGCAAAGGTATAAAGATTTTATTGAGATAAGAGGAAAACCATTGAAAAGTTATGGGGAGGAAAGGCCATATTTGTGTGAAGGAGAATATTGCATTCTGGGGCCGTATGATGCTGAATGTTGGATCTCTGCCTGTGCTCTCCTGGCTCCTCTGCTCGACAGCTCTGTGCAGTATGATTGTTACAAGATACACATTGTGCCCTTCATATCATTATAGTCCTGGCATTGTGTTTGTGGTGTAATAATAGAGCGAGGAGGGGGCTGGGGTGAATGTAGCGAGATCCTAGGCGATACTTTTCATCAGCTCAGGGAAGAGATGGTGCCTAGCTGCAGGCCAGTCACCTTCTAAGAGAGAGGCTGAATTCTGTAATACTGATGGGATTTGGGTGCAGCTGGGGTGAAAAATACGAGGAGATCGTAGGAATAAAGAATAATTCCAAATTCTATACATAAAAGCATGTTAAAAGTTTAAAGTTACCACTTTTCACCATCTAGAAATACACTCACATTCACATGAATTGGAACTCTTGAGGGACTCTGGCTGTTCCTTTCGTAGTGGTTGGCATTTGTATTTTTTTGGTCTATAGTGTTATCCAAGTGGTTATTGAGTAAAGTGCTGATGTTGAATAACAGGTTTCTGAAACAATTTTTGCAAGAGAAGGTGGAGTGTTAAACTCCTAGAAAAAGGTCCAAATTGCTGCTGTGATTCATTGAGCTATGAATTTGGGAGACAGCACTCTGTAAAATGTTAGTTATAATGCTGAGAAATTATAGAGCCTCTCAAAACAGACTTTTTAAGTTCACAGAAATGTTCATATAATCAAAGCAAGGAAGAGGATAACAAATGGGGAAAATCTGGCTGCAAAACTCTTGAAATCAGTACTGCGGCAGAGCCCCTGAGTCAGCGCTGGATTATACCACAGCGTCAAGCTACGTGATCTGACAAGGGTTGGAATGTGCTGATGGGGCCGTATGCTGTATGTTTGTTTAAAAGCTTTATTTTGAATTTACCTTTTATTATTTATTGTTCATTACAGTTAACTTATGTTTAAAAGCAAGCAGTGGAAGGTTTATATGCTTAAATTTTGTATAAGGGCAAGCACTGGAGACTTAGGTGCCCAGAAAATCTTCCTCTTCTACTCCACTACCCACTTAACTCAGCAGGAAAGCGAATCTTATAATATATGAGGTTATGTTTTTGTGGTATGTAAACTGACCATCCTTTGCATTAAAGTGTGGCTAACTATAATAAAGAACTCTAGTGATTTTGACGTGGATGTTAACCTTTATCGTCAGGAGCTGATGAAAAGAAAGAAACAAAACAACAGAAAAAGAGATGAAGAATGAATAGGCAGAGATGAAAAAAAGGCTAGAGGGATAGATTAGTGCAGCTGCACAGTGAATTTGGCATTAAACTTTGTTAACTTGAGGGAATTTGTTGAATTACATAAAGGAAAAAGAAAACTTCGTGTTGATTTAGGAAATATTTTTCTCTGTGAAAAAAGGGATATGGAAAAAAATTGGTTTCTTTTGTAAAAGAAAAAAAATGTAACTTGTACTCTGCTAGTGGTCAGATGTAGCGAGTTCATGTTCTCTGAAATTAAAAAATGAATTGTAAGGAACAATGGTGGTTAAGAGTTGGAAATATTTCTTAAGCATGACAGGGACACAGGAGGGGCACAATCACTCGGTTGATAAGTGTGGGTTAAAACTGTGTTCAGCCAATAAGATTGCAAGTGTAGCTGTTTAGGCAGTACCGATGCAGGAGGGAAGCAGGTCTCCACGTCACGGAGCAAGTGTGCCTGGAAGGGACAAAGGCTTCTCTGGGAAGGGCTGGGTCCGGGGTCTGGTTCACGCACTGGGGTGAGTGATGGCTATCTGGACCTTGTTGGACCAGATAATACTAGTTATCTTATTCCCTGGAGAAGTACGTAGGCCTGGTCATTCTGTCTTTATCTTGAGGCCTGGTCTCAAACAGATGCGCCTCCAGCCGCAGTTGTCTGTGCCCTCATCCTCTGCACTGACCCCTTCGAGAGCCCTGCCCTGTCTGCCTGCCTGCCTGGAATAGTTTTACTTAACTTAGCTGTCTGTAATAAGAGGACATTAAATAATAGAAAAAAATAGCTTCAATTGTAGTTTATTAAGAGGTACTGGCAAAGGTATAGCTATTTTCATCTTAAAAGTTAAAAAAATGTATGTTAAATAGTAACTTGGTAATTGCTTTTCTGAAAACACTTGGTCAGTGGCATAGTGCTCAGTGAACATGGGGCATTGTTCCCAGTCCTCCAACTCTAAGGACAGAGCTAGTAAAGTCTACAATATACGACAAGGAGCAGAAGCCTGGGCCATCACTGCTGCTAGTCTATATGAACACCTGTCTTTCCTGTAAGTCTCAGTTCTACTGTGATTTCCTCAGAATTTGTTCCTAACTTTGCAATTTATTACGGTTTCTGCTATTAAAATATCTCAGCTCTTGTTTATAATTTTCTTCTCGACACTTAGGACAGTTCCCACTTGTACTTACTTCTGCAAGTATTTGCTGACTATTGCTGTGTCCACTGTATTACATGACCTGTGAGGCAGGGAGTGATTCTTCCAGATAGATAAATGGAATCCCTTTCTTTCTTCTTGAAGTAATTCTCATGTGTTATTACATGTGAGATAGGAATTTGCAGTGCATTGGAAGTTTATATTTTACTGTTATATTTACTGTCATACGTCCAATATGAAGCACTGTTTATTGCACAGTGAACTTTTCTGACTATAAGTTAAGAGAATGAAGATTAACTTCCATTGAGGTTTACTAAATGTGTATTTCACTGTTGTGTTTATTCCCATATGTCCAATATAAAGCACTGCTTATTGCATAGAGAAATTTTATGACTGTCAGTTAAGAGAATGACGATTAACTGCCACTGACGTTTATTTCCAAGGCCTTGAGGTGAAGTCATATCTGGGGTTAAATCTGGAGTTGAGGAATATACATGTCTCACGGAATAAAGACTTCTTTTCTCTGCTACTGTCTGAAATTTTGAATTGTTTCTGCACCTTTGGCTGCTAACATTTGAGTGTCTCTTTGACCATAGTGATTTTCCTTTCAGAAAAGAAAAGTAAGAATAGCCCAGAGTTTAGTTATTAATTGATGTGCAAAAGGCCTTCACATCAGTATTTTAAACATTTTCTTTCGGCCTGTGTGAATGCAGTTTCACAGTTCTATATGGAGAGGAATGTAGTGGTGTTTGTAAGGATTTTCTTTTCTGGAAATATCATTTGTTTTATATCAACAGGAGTTTGTAGATAAGGAATATATATTTATTGTGTATGCTTCTTCAGAAGGAATTTTGAATGTTTTCCTTGCTGTTGTAATTATCAAAGTTTATCAGTAAATGCCATGGAGGCCTGAGATGTTTTTTACTAGTTAAGCCTGGAAGCTTTAGGTCAGCCTGACTTTCTTTGGATAAAAACTACAGACAGCCTGATGTCAGAGGCTTTGTAAATAACATACTCCTTGGGATGCGTATGCAGTTTGAGTAAGCTGCAGCGTAAACCTGCCAAGACTTTGTTTGGAGCGGCCAGTCACTGGTGAACATTTATAGAACATAGCAATTTTAATTTTAACTTTAACTTTAATGTAGTTAAATTTCTCCTTTTTGAACCATGACTAAGCATACAGCTTTAAAATACATAAATAAATATTGCTTATGACTATAGTTAAGAAAGCCATTCACTTATGTAATGTGTAATAAGAACAGATAAGCTTTCTCCATGACAGACTGTAATATATTACAAAATTTTAGGATGCTTAAAGGAAGAAGTAGGCTGGCTCTTGATACTCAAACATTCAAGTAGAGATGCATTAAATTAAAGGTCCAAAGTATCACATGACACACATTCCTCTAGGGCTCACCATTGTAGGGTAAACATTCTTTGGAATTAGATGGGTTCCAGGAAACTACTCTGTCACACATTTGATATCAAGAGACCTCAAGAGGAGGTCCTGTTTGTTGGGTAGTCTTCACTGAGTAATAGTATAATACAGAATGATTTCATATAATACAGTGTTTAGAAAAAAATCAAAATAATTTCTGACTACAGGATTTGTAACTGAAATGTCATTTGTGAATTTGAGAATATGTTTCTGTTCTTATGGTACATTGTATATTTCTGAAAAAGCACACACACACACATACACACACACACACATACACACACACACACACACACACATATATATATTTATAAGAACATATAGTCTGGGTGTTTAATGAGTTTGTGATTGTGTGTGCATATGTGTATATAAAATTATTGCATGTAAAAAAATTCTGAAATTAAGAGTAAGCGAGGTTATTAATGTGAGGAGATACTGAATGCTTGTCCCAGCTTTAGGTCACAATGAGATGACACATCGCTGCGGAGCAGTTATTCAGTGTATAATGTCACAAACCCTTTCAGCTGTGAGAATATCAGCTCTTTTGACTCTGTAGTGCAGAAACTTGTTTAGTGCTTGCATTTTTGAGGATTCCTTGGAGAAATTGGTCACATACGACATCTGCTGAGCTTTTTATCAGAGGGGACTATCATTTCCTGCTTTACTAGTTCCCTAAATAAACAGCTGACTCTTTTTGAGTTTAACCTGGCCTGGGACCTGGGGCAACATACCCCTGTGTGAATTTATACTCAGCTTAGTTTATATGCAAAAGAAAGCAGTTTTATGAACATCTCCTTCAAATATGTCTCTAGTTTTTGACTAATTAATGCCTTGCTGTATTTCTGTGGAGCAGTGATAAGTTCTGAGTTACTGTTTGCTGAGACATTCATTTCTGATGTGTTCCAGCAAGGAATTAATTAAGTCCAATTGTACAACTGACAGAGTGGAGGGGGAGGGAATGGATCAACTTTTTCCAGTGACCTTCTAACCGTCCCCTTTTAACAGATTATTTCTTTTGCCCAGTTGCATTTCAGTGTACATCTTCTAATCCTTGCAGCCCATTTTTTACCAGTGACTTTAAGTATTGGCATTTATACAACTATGGTTTGCTTATTCTACAAATTGGTTCTAAAAAAGAGAGAGAAATTCCTGCAGATTGATTTTTGCTTCAGGCCAGTGAAAATCGAAGATATTGTGAAGTGTAGAAGAGCTCTACATTTTAGGGGGGAGCTTGGTCATTATCTCATCTCTAATCTTGGTGCTACATTTACGTTGTCTGCTCATTATTGTTCATAGCTCTCCTGGGAGCCAATAAATATCAATGCAAGACTCGTTACGGTGGCATTGTCTCCTTTAGGGTAGATGAGACAACATTTAAATGTCATATCACAGTACATATTTTAATTTTAGTATTACAATTTTATCCATATAATACGTCTTCTTTTAAGATTAGCAATCTTAATTAATTTGGAGCCCTTCATTCTACTTTCTTACAAACTTTACTTACTATGTCAGTTGACCTTGTTTTATTTTAAGAGCTTCCAGGACGTTGAGGCAGGCAGATTGCAAGTTTGAGCCTGACCTGGGCAATTCATTTTTCCTCGGGAGATCCTGTCTCAAAATACAGATTAAAAGGCTAATAAGTAGCTAACTTAGTTTGAGGGCCCTAGATTCAGTTTCCAGTACCAGAAAAATAAAGCAAAACAGAACAGAACAACCCCTCACCCCATTAAACAGTCTGATATTCCATGTTGTAACTTTGGAGTTTTGTTACAGTCCTCATCCAGCTTCTCTGTCAGCTGGACACAGCCTTCTGAAGGAATTCATGACCTTGACCCTGATGCATGCTTCCTGGCCTCCGAGGCCTTTTTCTGAAATATTGATAGAAACTTCTCTGACCTCACAATTCCTGCTTGTGCATGCGTGCAAAACCTGGATTGTGTGGATAGTGCCCCTATCTGTCACTGGTCTGAGAAGTAGCCATGTCTTCCTGGACCATGACTGAGGCTCTGTGTATCTAGGTAGCTGGACAAGCTGAAGCAAGTCCTGTGGAAACAACTTTTAGGTGGCCCTGTGGGAGCAGCATGCCCTGACGCTCTCTTCTGAAAATGAAATATTGATAGTTTCACGCCTTTGGGGCTGGCAGTGATAGTCTTGCTTATTCCTGAGATGGTTCCAAGGCATTTTTCCTTTCCACTCAGATTACTTGGCTTTTTAAAAACAGTACTAATCTCTTTTGACAAGCACACCGTCCTTGACTGAAGCTTCATACACAAGCTTCTTTTTTGGTCAGACTGCTAGTCTTTTAAAAATTCTTGAAAATCTGAAATCTACTCTCACTGTAAATGTAGATAAATGTAGCCAGTAATACTCATGCTGCTGCGTGACTTGAAATTTCCTCAACAGATTAGTGCATTTTTCCTTAAACTCAGTCTTGCTTCCAATCTCAGTATGTGAACAGAATATGGCCCATGTCACTATAGCCCAGTGTCACTGCCTCTAGTCCATTCCTGACAGAGTACTCATGTCCACCTGAAATCTCATCAGTTTTTCTGTCTAGGTTCCTATAAGCTTTCTGTTTTCCAGAGCTCCTACCAAAATCTCCTATTAACATTCTTTTATAGCATTCTAAATTTTTCTACCCTGTGTCTCCAGAATTCTCCAAATTCTTCCTACAAAGAATAATGAACCACTCAATAAAGTATAGTCGTAGTAATGCTTCCTCTTCTTGGTACCAGTTTTATGTGTTAGATACTGCCTCTGTGATGAAATACCTGTGAGGAACAGTTAGAGGAAAGATGTGTTTAGCTTCATGGTCTCACAGGTTCAGTGCAGCTTCTTGCCTGTTCTGTTTCTGGGCCTGTGATGGCGAAGGCGTGGTGGAGCTGAGCTTCCCGCTTTGTGGGAATTGAGGTGGACTGGGGCACTGACACTGGATACACCTTTCATGGGCCTACTCCGAGTGACTTGCTTCCTCCAGTTAGGCCTTACCTCTTAATTTTCCTACCACTTCCATTAATGATCTTCTGGGGACCAAGGCTTCAATACATGAGCTTTTGAGGGATATTTAAGATCCAGATCACAATAAGAAGAAGCTAAAGTAGAAATATGTACTAAAGGTACCATATTCTAGGAATTAATAATAAAACTTCTCCACAATGTATCATAAATGACTATGTCGACAGTTAGGGAAATGACAGTCTCTTAGTTGATGCTTGAGTCTGAGGTTCTACTTTCTTTAAATTTTGTGTAATAGCAGAAATCTTGGAAACTGTGGGGGTTAGCAATGTGCAAATCTTGAGAAAGACGAAAGCAAGTACATACGGTCTCTTTGCAGTGATGAGTGTCTGGATACCAGCTTGTATCAGTCAGTGCTTATTAGAGAAATATTTAAAGCAAAATATACAAATATATAAGGATTTACAAGAAAGGCTTCCAGTGGCCACTCTCGGAGTCAGGTTTGGAAGAGTGCAAAAGGGCTGTCTGCATGCTAGAGATAGAAAGGACCCATTTGAAGACCTGGAACTTACTGTAGTGTCCATGAGAGTTTGGGAGGCTGTGATGGGCGATGAAGGATCTGTGCCAGAAGCAGGGCTGTCCCAGGTGAAGATAAAGACTGGAGCTCCTCCAAAGAAGCAGAGGGTCTTCCTCCCTGTTTCCCTTTTATTCAGTTGAAGCCACAAGCTGATTAGTTGGTCCCACTCATACTTGGGATGGGTCTTCTATTTCAGAACTATGCTGGTCTGATTTAGTAGAACATTTTTTACTCAGATTGATAGAATCATTTAACTGTTAACAAAAGCTCTAGTCCTGGATTCTGACGAAAGTACCAAACATGGAAAAGTTACCAAAATCAGAATGTTTTCAAAGAATGTCATGTTAGGGACTTGACCATTGATGGAAGAGAGCGAAAGTTAGTGGTAATAAGAGAAGGGTGTCTGTTCTAGCAGAAGAGTTTGTCATGGGAAACACTCATGTGGTGAGAACAGGGTGATGTGGACAGTCTCTTGAATAAAGTTAAGGGCCTCAGGTGGTCAGAGTTCTACAGGAGCAAATTGCATGTAAATCATTAAGGTCAACAATGTTTATTTTGGGAGCCGCACACAGATCACATAAAATAACTTACTGGAAGACAAGTCATGTACATTATGCACCTCTCTTCCCTGCTTGATGCCTGAATATTAGAATTAAAATTAAATGGTTTTAGTAACTTAGAGTTTATATGTAGTCATTTTAATCATACATACAGTATTTATTTACCGTAGCTTCTTTGATTCTCCTCCCTTCAGTTTACATCTTGAATATACTGTATCTGCTTCTGTGCTCTGGCGCTGTTCCTGCAGCTTTCAGAGTTGCATGGGGAGCTGCATGTCTGCCTAACCATCTCCACCACCTGGAATTAGCTTAGAGCTGTGAACAAAGTCATGAAGCTTATTTGATGTGGCTGCGATGACTGCGGCTGCCCTGGGCTGTGGGGTGGCTTCCCAGTGTCTCCAGGTTAGCTACAACAGATCAGGTTTAGTTCAGTAGTGACTTATCTAGTACAAGTGTGATGTTAATCAGGGATCTGATTCAGAATTCAAAGAAGTCACTTTTGAAAATGGAAAGTATCAGTAGAAAGGATCAGGAGGAAAATTAGACATTTTGATGAGTTAGGAGACATCACGTCTTGAGGAGATTGTTATTTTCATGTCTGGTACAGATAGAGCTTTTTACATAGTCAAAATAGCGTTATAAAGCCAGTTAGGACAAAACAACCTGGAGCTTTATTATCTTCTCTTTTATTTTGGTTTTTAGACTTTATATACTTGGAAACATAAAATAACTCAAGATAATTTTGTTTTTTAAAAATACTGGTGATCTTGCAATCACAATTATAAGGAAATATTTTTATTCAGATATTATAGTATTAAGTCTTCAGAGATTTGGTAACTCAGAATTAATCCTTAAAACTTATGTTTGAAATAATGTAGAATGAAGTATTTGATTTATTAAAAATGAGTAATAAAAATCAACACTTCTAAAAGTACTAGAGGAAATATGGAAGAATTATTTTATAATTGCAATATGAAGAAGGCATTTTTAGAATATGAGACACAGGACCCAGAGGTATAAGAATTAATGACAGATAAAACAGTGTTATAGAAAAAAAGAATGTCTGGCAAAAGTCTTACGATCATAACAAAAACTAAAGTTAATTGGTAAATGGGAGGAAGATAATTTGACCTAGGAAATTTACTTGCAGATTATAAAACATTATTTAGGAATATTTAGTTTTAAAATTTTATTACATGATTAAAAGTAGCCTAAATGTGTTGTTAGCATGATAGTTAATGAAATTATTGCTTATCCATACAACATAATATTGTACTGCTATCTTTACATTTGACAATATCTCAGCTACATAAAATTTTAAAAAATGAAGATATAGATTTTACTGTAGAATAAATGTATTAAGAGGTTGTAAATTATTCAGTTGTATGTGCAGAACCGCTGTTTACATCTTCTTGAAGTTAGCCAGCTATTTGGAAATAAATCCCATTTTCTACTCTATTATATAATTCAAAAATTAAATTACGAACAAGGTAAAATCTATCACATACACAAATCATTTTTGAAACCGCTAAATGGAAAAGAGTGAATGCTACAATGTTCTTATATTTTCTGATATATCTTCAAAAGAGGTCAGACATCTTATGCAAGATGAGAGTTTATAACAATTTGCAAATTAAAGTGAACACAGAACTTTTTTTTGTGTTGTCTTGTAGTAATTTCATAGAAAATAATGCAAAGAGTTGACTTCATTAAAACATTTCCATTTAAATTTATACCCTTAAATTCCCTAATATGTTGTTATGGCTTATATCTAGATGACTGTGTAAAACCTCATCACACGTAGGTGTGGGGCCTTTCAGAGTAGCTGGTACTGGGAGGTGTGAATGTGGGTGGAGTGTGTGATACTGAGATTGAAGGTTTGGAACTAAGTTAGTTCACTGATTGGAATTAGCTCATCTGGGTGTGGATGATGGAGTTCCCACACTGGTTACAGGTGGCATCAATCAATAGACATCACCTTGACAGAATACAGAGGGAAGAAGAGCAGGCCTGCTGCCCTTTGCTACCTCTGCGTCCCACACCATGGACTGTTTATGCTCTGCCTGTCCCTCTTTCACACCACCCTTCTTTGGAATCAGCTGGATATGGACTGAAACCTCTGCAAACTAAGAGAAATCTTTCCTCCTTTTGAGTGTCAGGTATTTTGTCTCAGCAGTGAGAAAGTAAGTAAGACATATGCTAAGTAAGTAAAACATAGCAATCTCCTATGGTTACTACTTTCTGAATAATGTGGAAAACTAGCAAGTGGTCAAGGGGAAAGTTTGAGCTGCCAAAATAGATACCCTAAACCTTTCAAGACAGGGTGAGACTGGACTGCTGGTTAGTTTAAATGTATTCATTATAGGCAAGGTATATAAGATAACAGTGTCACCTTTTAAAAATAATTTTATGATGTGTTTACAGAAGTGTAGAGTAAAAAGAGCAAATATTTCACCATAACCAAAGATAATGAAAGTTGAACTTTTTTTTCGTCCTTATTGCAAAACACTTTAATTTTTATATTCACTTTTTTTTTTTTTTTTTAGGATTTTTTGAGACAGAGTCTCGCTTTGTAGTTCAGGCTGGCCCGGAGCTCAGCCTCCAACTCACATCACAGCAATCCTCCTGCCTCTACCTCCAAGTGCTGGGATTACAAGTGTGAGCCACCACGCCTGGCACTGTGATATGTGGTGCTGATTGCTGCTGGGTGTGAGTCTCCACACCCAGTATGGTATGTGGTTACCGAGGATCGAACCCGGGCCCTTGCGCTTACAAGACAGGTGCGGAACCTGACCCTATATTCACTTTTAATTTGTATCCCAGATTCACTCCTTTGGGTTAGGTAAACTTATACAAAAAGATATTTATTTTTTTTCATTTTAGAAGAGTAAAGATTATCTTGGTTCAGCAATCTTATCTTAGGACTTTCTCATGGAGACCAACTTGAATAAAAATAAGTGCAGTTGAAAGTGGCCTCTGTCCCAAGATAATGCCTTAATTAACAGGAACGTGCATGTTATACCTTAGCAGATGCTATTCTGTCCTCATTCCTAACTTTACTATTGATTCCCTTTGTGGCTGAGCATAGGAAATATTTTCAGTGCCTGGGAAAAAAATGAAATAAAAATAGTAATAGATGAAGTGTGTTTCAACAAGCTACATAATCTTGCTACCACATTTTTGGCAGGCAGTTCACAGTCTCTGATAAAACATGTGGTCAACAGGTGGAATATGCCAGCTCATTCCAAGGAAGTTCTCATTACGTCTTTCCATTTTGGAGGTCACTCAATCTTTGAACCTGTGGAATTTAACAGATGAACATATATCTTTATATCTAGTATATATGTTTCATAATATCTTGAAGGATAATATGTGCTTTCCATGTCATAAACTCTGTAAAATGATCTTATATACTTCTAATATTAATAAAGAACTGCTTTTTCCAAAATAGCCTATTCATTTTGGATGCCATTTATTGTACTTGATGTTGATATACAATCTACTTTCTTTCTATTAGTTCACTTTCCACCACCTCATTTAATTCTCTCCTACAAAATAATGTAGAGGAAGCCAAATTTTCTTTCTTCAAATACCATGAGTTGTGGAAAAGTGATTTTTTTCTTTCCAGAAAGGTTGAAGAATTCTTAATCCTAAGCTATTCAGTGTATGATATAATTTTCAGACTTCTAGTCTCACTGACCGAAATCTGTGCTGTTAGAATTCACCTTAGTGAAGGACACCGAGTCTCGTGGCTTTCACATATGGGTTGCCACGATGGCAGTGGAATCATCCCCTCTCTTGTTAGGATTGCTTTTACCTTTTTCTGGCCAGCTTTCCCATTCAGTGCCTCATTTTGAGCTTGGGTTCAAGTAAAGTAAATGGATTTTTTTTTCTTTTTTTAAATTTTTAACTCAGATTTAACTTACTCTGATTAAAGCTTTCATTAGCATGATCATGCTTTAGTTTTTACGTTTTATTTTCCTCTTCCAATACTGAGGGCAGTTCGCAGGATGCCACATATAGTTTCTGGCTGTATTCCAGTCCTTGCATTTTGATCTCTGTGTTTCTGGGAAGGGACTGATATGGATGTGGAGGAGTGGGTTCCTTTTACTCTGCTTTTTACTATTTGTCATGGTTCGTTGCGTTTTTAACATTTAAGTACTGGCGAGTTGTTGAAAAGCACAAATTGGGATTTTTGAATTGTGGCAAGGGGACAGCAGGGTATTACTTAATGGAGCTATTATAAGGTCACTCTGAATAAAGCATACTTTTAACAAATTAAATGATATTCATGTATATAGACATAGATATTGCAGTTAGGGGGATACAAATTTATTAAATGTATAACTATTTATCAAGGCTTTCTCAGTATACTTTTTAGCAGTGATTTCTATATTCTTATAAAATAACTATATTTTATATTAAAAATTGTATCTCATCCTAGGAAAAAATCAAGTCTCTTAAATTTTCAGTTTTTGCCTAGTCATTAAATTTTAAATATACTAATTTTGATGTATTTTGTAGTACAGTGATTTACTTGAATTATTTTTCTTAAATTTTCTTAATTTTCATAGCAACAGAAGTTACTGGCTACTGAGAATTCTTGATTTTAATAGTATCGCTTTGGACTTAGACTTGGAATGTGTCTTCCATTGATTATTAGATTATGAAATAGACAAACTAAAATGTGCATGTAAGTTAAAGTGTGTTATGCACACATATAACTATACATGGTACATCGAATCGTGTCTTGATTGGTACATTAGTACTTCATACTAATAGAAATCTTTAAAATTAAAATTATTAATAATTATACAGTTATTAATTTATTGTTTGGCTGTGGAGATCTAGGTATCTGTTTGCATGCGAACATGTGATAGTGCCCTGTGTGTAGCATTAGAGATTAGAAGTTTCTTGGTAAAGAATTCATTTTTCTTATCCTTTTCTTAAAAACATATATATGGGGGCCGGGGAGTTAGCTCAGTGGTTCTGGTGCCTGTCTTGCAAGCGTAAGGACCTGGGTTCGATCCCCGGTAACCACATAACAAAACTGGGCGTGGAGACTCACACCCAGCAGCAACCAGTACCACATACCACAATGCGGGGCATGGTGGCTTACGCCCGTAATCCCAGCACTCGGAAGGCGGAGGCAGGAGGATTGCTGTGATGTGAGTTGGAGGCTGAGCTCAGGGCCAGCCTGAACCACAAAGTGAGACCCTGTCGCAAAAAACAAAACAAAACAAAACAAAAACATATATATGTATAAATATCTATAAATGTCTATCTTATATCTATCTATCTATCTATCTATCTAAGTATATATTTTAGAGAATCTGCTGATGTCTCTTTGATACATCCTTTTTAAGATTTTATCCTTGAAATTATGACATGAATTGTTCTTGAGGGAGGATTTTTTGTCTTGAATGTCTTTCAACAATTCCACAAAATAAAATTGTTCTTTTTTCCTCCTAGACAATATCTTTGTTTTTTTTTCCTAGAGTGTTTGAGTAACTCAGTACTTAATGCAGTAGCATTGTATAAAAGGATCTAGGGAAAAATTTTAAATTGTAAATTGAGTTTATTCCTAAATTGGTTACCACCTAACTGCAAAATCCTAGTGAAGTCTTTTTCTTTACATGTTGGGTCCATCCTTTATAGGACTTTTAGGCTGTCATTGAGTTAGTAGTAATGTACATCAAGATAAAAGACTGATAGTAGAGGGGTGAGGTATTAATGCTTTCGGTGTGAGATACTCCTTTTTTGGAATTTAGCTGAAGTTGCTTCAGAATAGCGCTATGGAGCCTCTTTCAGATGAAGACTTGATACGGGTAGCTAAGAAATGTCAGATCTGCTCCAGATACACTTATTTTGATAGAATCTCAAGGACTGAAAGGATTCATTGTGAGTTAAAATCATGTCTATAATTTACGGGATAGAATGACACAAAGCAAATTCAGGCAGGGAAAAGCACATACTGGAGGTCTGGGAAAACTAGGCACAGATTTTTAACAGCTTTTTTCCCTATGGAATGAAAGTGTACACAGTTCCTTGACTGCTTGGCTATGACAACACGTGTAATGTATTGTCTCTCTGGGGACCTCATTAGACTCGATGCCCATAGTTTTTTTGAGCACTTGTTGCATAGGCAGCCTCTGTGATTCCAGCCACCCAGAGGAAAGCACATGTTTAGGGTAAGCTACTTTGTACAGTTCAGGCACAATGAATTCTTATCTTAGAGTGAGGGAGTCTTTTTTTTCTTGGAGGACATCTGGGAATTCCTGGGATCCAACTTTGCATATTCCGGCCAGAGGCCAAACTTGCAGGCAGTCTTTCTGAAGATAGAGGTTTCAGGCTTTCTATCTCTTTCTGGCACAGAAAATAAACTTGAGAAGTTTACTTCTAAAACCCTGACTTTTGCCGTTATGTGCGACTACTTGAATTATCTGGAATCACAGACTTTGCTGAATAAATTGTGGCTTTTGTAGGAACTTGTGAGTTGGCTTTTGTTAAATTGCTCAACTTGCTAAAATCTTAGTCATTTGTAAGTTTGAGATAATGCTATAACTGTGTAGGGATTTTGTTTAAAGTATTTTTTTTTTTTTTTGAGACAGGGTCTCGCTTTGTAGTTCAGGCTGGCCCTGAGCTTAGCCTCAAACTCACATCCCACAATCCTCCTGCCTCTGCCTCCCGAGTGCTGGGATTACAGGTGTGAGCCACCATGCCTGGCACTGTAGTATATGGTACTGATTGCTGCAGGGCATGAGTCTCCACACCCAGTATTGTATATGGTTAACAGGGGGATTGAACCCAGGCCCTTGTGCTTGCAAGACAGGCGCCAGAACCACTGAGCTAAACCCCCGGCCCTGTTTAAAGTATTTTATAGATCCATACATATGAGATATATGGTATCACTTCTCCCTGAAACTACTTATTCAGAAATATTTAAATATTATATAATGTATCCATGTATGAAAACATTGTACATAGGGTGCCATTGTACTTTTATGTATTTGTTAAAATGTAAACAACAAAGTGCTTATTTAGAACTTATTGTGTAGTAATACTGTAATAAGCCATGAACATCTTAGGGTGAAGAGAATGACACCCTGCCTTTCTGGAATTAATATTCCTTTTGGACAGAGAGACTTTAATCTTAGATATTCATTGTTGATGTTAAAATGTTAAACACAAGTTATGTTCAGTACTCTGAAAGATAGTGCAGCGCAAGTGCATAGTGAGTACTATCTAGTAAAACTCAAAGTGCTCTTCTGAGGAAATGAGATGTTTATGTAACTCAAATTTGTCTAGCTACATTGGGATCAGGGACAGAATTAGATGGGCTCTTTGCTGTGAGTGGGAGGAGGCAGGCAGTGTTGGTATGGGACCAGTGTGCTTGGAGTAGAAAGACCACAGGTGAGAGGTGAAGTGGATGACAGTGGAGTTGCGGAAGGTAGTTCACAGTCACCCTGTGGTACTAGCATTTGAGCCATCAGTGGTATTAGCAGTGGGTTACATCAGTTGTCCTAAGTGATTTGAGTAGATCACTAAGAGATGTTTATAGAGGAGGGCAGCTATGGCAGAGGCTTAGAGAAATGGTATTGTAATTTGAGTTATAAGAGTAGCTTGCCTCAAGTTGGGGAGATTTAAAACTTGAGGACATGACTATAACCATTTGCTAAACTATTTAAATGAATAGCTTTAAGGCTGTTTTAAAATCCGTAAAAGGATTTATGGTAGAGGAAGATTGAATTAGAGTGTACTGAGGTTAACATCAAGTACAAGGCATCCCACTCATGCAACTTTTAATAGAAATAATAAATAGATAGTGTGTAACACTTGTTGGATTTTCAGTGTGTCAGCCATCTTGTATTCACTTAACCCTGAAAAGAAACTATCAATAAATGATTTTTTGGGGGATTAGAAACAAGTGAAACACAGTTTATAGGTTTCTGATGGATGCATCGAAACAAATGATAAGTGTTAAAGTTAGGATTTGAAAGCAAGTAATTTGTCATCAGATCCATGTGACCAACCAAGTTTGCAAAATACAGTCCATAGGCCAACCCTGGCCCAAGGTGTTCTATATAGCCAGCTGGAAAACTAAGCATTTTCTGTTGTTTTTCTTTTAAAAGGGTAGTAAAAATAAGAAGGCAGAGATAGAGAATAGGCAAGAGAGGAGGGAGGTGGTACTGTAACAGAATAGGTGTGATCTGCAGAGCTTGAAATAGTTGTGAGTTCTTTTATAGTAAAAGCTCGTTGGTCCTGGCTGTGTGCTAATCGATACTAAGAAAACATGTTCCTGTAGTAGAAACCTAAGGACTAGCAGTCATCACAGAGAAGGAGATGTCTGGTCATAAAAAATGAGTAGTTGCGTAGTGAAAACGGTTTACTCAGAGCTCCTGTGGTAATTTTTCTTATTTTTTGCAAATATAAAACTAACTTTGAATTTATTTGGAAAAATTTAAGTTCCAAATCCAGCCAGATTAGTGCTGAGTTACTTATGTGATACTGTCATCAAGATAATGGGTTTCAGATGTATTTTATGTGCAGCTTGACTATTTGGTGACAGGATATATTAGCAAAATAACTTTTGGTATAAAACCCATGGCTTTTGGAAAGGAAAATTAGATTATCAGTGAATATTCTTACTCAGACAGTAAGAATTATGTGGAAGGGAAAAGAACTATGATTGTAACCATGCATTCCCTGTTACAACCTGTGGGAGACTGGGCATAAAATGATTCATTCTTACTGTCATCTTAGTCATGTAATGATGATTACGGAGGTTTGGTTTTGCTTTTTGTGATGCAATTGATACAGAAAATACTGCCAGGATCTCTGAATATGATATAAGGGCAGTGTTACAACCCAACCTGTTAGATGTCTGATACACTCAGTTTGTGTTTTTTATAATTGAAGAATGAACTCTAGGAACAGTGGAAGAGTAGGAAATGTTTATTGAGAGGATAGCTTCTGAAAAGCTGGAAGGGTCCTGCATGAGTAGCCGGGGACCTCACTTTTCAGAAGTTTTGTAGAGCAAAACCATGAGGGTGTAACATGAGCTAAGGCTATGAACAGCCAATAAGGTTACAAGTACAGTGGCTTATGTTTCCCCAGTAGGGTGAATGAATCATGTAACAAGTGTACTTAGAAAGAATAAAGACTTTCTAAGAAACAGTGGGTCTGGAGGTCTTGGTCACCCACTGCAGTAACTGGCGTCAATCCAGAGTTCATTAGGCCAGGTGTTACCACTTAATTTGTCCTGTGGGGAAGCTGCAGCCTGCTTGTTTTGCCTTTGTCTTGAAGCTTAGTCTCCAACAGATGTTTATCTGGCTACAGTTTTAATTTTTTTTTCAATCTCTTGCACCAACTGTTGAAGGCTTGGTCCTGTCTGACTGTCTATAATATTTCTCCACATCTCAGCTGTCAATAATAAAGTGACTTTCATTTGATAAGTAGTTGTTTACATCCAGTGTATTTTATAGATATGTTTCATATTCATATTTCCTCAGAGTCAAAGGCTGGAGAAAGAGGTTAATTTGGGTACAATTGAGCTTCCATTTGTCTGTTCTTTGACATCATAGTGCTAGACAAATCCAGAAATTAATGAGGTACTGTTATTGTTAGAGATTAGTAGTTGACTGACTTTTATTGAAACTTAATTCATCTCCTTATATTGTATTATTTTATAAAAGATGGATTGGGTAAGATAGTAATTGATTATCTGAATTATAATACTATTTTGTTAAAATCTACATTTTATATTTTGTCTTTCCTTTTAGTAAGATGATTTAGATTGTTAAAAATACTTTGTATTATTCTAATGATTGAAAGATGATAAATTTTGAGTAAAATATCTTAATTATAGGAATTTTCAAACAGAATAATAAGTTTTAGCAATTATATATGGGAGACTTGTTTAATTTTTTTCTCTCTGACTGCTTTTTGCCTACCAC
Source organism: Petromus typicus (assembly GCA_004026965.1). Taxonomy (NCBI): domain Eukaryota; kingdom Metazoa; phylum Chordata; class Mammalia; order Rodentia; family Petromuridae; genus Petromus; species Petromus typicus. The sequence goes on along the minus strand of PVIR01011067.1, from coordinate 24,674 downwards.
AGATAAATTTAAAACAAATTTCAGATCATTGAGTAAGTACTTCAATTTATTATTAAAGTATTATTATTATATTATTTCATTGAGTAAATATTTGATTATGTATCTTCTAAATGTGACTCAAAAATATTAGTGCTATTAACACCTAAAATAATTTTAAGATAGATATAATGTTTAAATTCCTCTAGTTTTCTCATAAGTGCCAATTTATAGTTGTGTTTTTCAAGGCAGAATTAAACTAAGATCCATCATTTACAATTGGCTACATTTTGCCATAATATTCCTTTTTTTCTGCAGTAGCAAAGATCAAATTCATGACTTTGCACTTGCAAGGCAGGCCATAGTACCACAGGCTAAATCCCTGGCCCTGTGCTACCTTAATAAATCAATATATTGTAAGTTTCCCTTTCCATGTTTTTCCTTTTGCATTAATTCTATTTAGGTCATTTGTCTTATAGAGTTTTTCATGTTGTAGGTTTTATTGATGGCATCCTTTTAATGATCACTTTTTAGGTTTTGTCCTTGTATCTCTAGTAAATTAATAAATATGTTGAAATTAAGTTTATTTACTTCAAATAGAAAATTGGGTTCTTGAATTGATTAATAAAAGCTGGTACATATTAGCACATTTTCTTTAACTCAGTAATGCTGAACTGTTTATTTGTAATGTTATAAGGCATACTTTTAACAGAATCGCATAATTTATAATTTTTCTATAATTAGAGTAAACACTGGAGAAAAGCACCTGGCTTTATTTGGTGTACAACTGCTAGATATTGTGCAACTACACATTTTTAACCTTTGTCTTCTGAGTCATCAAACTGAGTAATATTTTTGTCAGCTGACAGCAATATAATCAATATTTATTTAGTTAAGTGTAAATTAACAAACTAGAAGATTCCTGTAGGTTTAATGAGGTCTTTAATCACTTTAGTGATTTCTTATGTTATTATTTTTGTCTTTGCAGATAAATTATTAGTCATAACTGTAGCTACAAAGGAAAGTGATGGATATCATCGATTTATGCAATCAGCCAAATATTTCAATTATACTGTGAAGGTATGGTACATCTTTTAATCTGTACAGATGTTGGAAAATGTGTCTAAAATTTTATTTTATATCATATACAACATCAACACAATTTAAATATCTAAGAAGATGAAATTTGGTTACATAACTGCTGTTTATACAGCTCTAAAGATATAGGTTAGCCCTTTTAACACTGCCATTTAGGAATTTTTAAAATTTTAATGCTTCATATTACCATGCTCTATAAATAACAAAAGAATATGAAATTATATATTAGATGATGTATTTTTGAGAGTTGTGTAAAAAGCAATATAATTAAGATTTGACAGTATTTTATTGACTTTCAGTAATTCTTTTATAATTATTTTGTGTGTGGGTGAGAGAGAGAGACAGAGAAAGAGAGAGAGAGACCTTTTCTGTCCATTGGTGGGAGTTGTCTTTATTGTTGTGCTTTATTGGTTGTTTTAGAGGAATTTGGGAACATTGTAAAAATACAGTTTTTTTTTTTTAAAGAAAATATCTTGGGAGGTTATTTCACTCACATATGATCAGAGGATACTGGAGATATTGATAGAACTGTTAAACTGTTCTGTGTGCGGTCTGCTGTTTTTAGTTTTTTCTCTTTTTTTTTTTTTTTTTTTTGAGACAGCCTTGCTTAGTAGTTCAGGGTGGCCCTGAGCTTGCTCTGTAACCCAGGCCAGCCTTGAACTCACAAAATCCTCCTGCCTCTGCCTTCCAAGTGCTGGGATTACAGGCATGAGCCACCACAATCACTGTGGTATGTGTTTACCAGGGATTGAACTTTGGGCCTTGCCGGGCAGATGCTGGAACTACTGAGCTAAATCCTAGCCCCCCTTTTTTTTTTAATATAGAAAAATCTGTCATCGAAGTTCCGATATTTACAAAATGACATACTCTCAAAATTGATACATAGATTTAATGCAGTCCTAACAACATTGTTTATAGAGCTAGGAAAAAAAAATGTAGAGGTAGAAGCCCAGAACAGCAAAGGCAAAGCCGGATAACAAGAACAGAGCAGGAGGCATCAGTCATGAAGTTGAAGTTATATTACAAAGCTACACTGCTAAGAACAATGTAGTATTGGCACAAAACAAATGTATGGACCTGTGGAACAGACTAGAGGATGCAGAAACAAGACTGCACACACTCAACCACTTGATTTTGACAGAAGGGCCAGAAATATAAACTGGAGGAAATATAACCTTTTTGGCAAATAAAGGGCCAGTTTTGGGAAAACTGGCTATTTGTATACGGAAGACTGAAGCTAGACCCACCCATATCTCTCATCATATAGTACTATACAAAAATCAAGTGATTAAAAAAACTAATGATAAAGCAGAAACACCTAACCTGCTGGAGTATAATATAGGTACAAGTCTGAAGTGATAGGTGTAAGCAAGGACCCTTTGAACAGATTCCCAGTTACCTAAAGAAATAATATCAAGAATCAGCAAATGAAATTGTATCAGATTGCACAGCAAAGCAAAGAGCAGAGTGAAGAGACAATCTATGTAATGGGAAAATTTTTTGCCAGGTATGCTTTGTACAGAGAACTAATGTCTAGAATATGCAAAGAACTCAAAAAGGTTAGGTGCTCTAAAATAAATGACTCAGTCAAAAAGTGGGTGACTGAAATGAAACAGTTGAAAAAAGTATAGATGGCCAAGAGACTTCCTTCTTTCCCTTTTTATTCTACCCAGGATAGTTGGTTGATGTCACCCACACCCAGGGTGGATCTGCCTTTTTAATATGTCAGTCATCCAGACACCCCCGGAATATGCATACCAATCAGGTGTTTCTTATTCAAATTGACACCAAAGTTAACTGTTGCATGGTACTGTATGCATACTCATGTGTGAAGCAGCACAGTTCATAATAGCCAATCATCAAAGCGGCCTATATGTTACATGTCTATCAGCAGATGAATGGGTAAAGGAAATGAAGTGTGGTATTATTCATTGGAGTACTGGTCTGTGATAAAAAGATAAGTTTATAGGAAAATGAATGTACTTTGAATCCATAATATTAAGTGAAATAGACCAAACCACAAACTTAAAAATCATATGACTTCTCTATGCGAGAAAACCAAACTATTAAATACAGAGCAAAATAAAAGACAGAAAGAAATAGGGAGATAAATCTTTGGTATATAGGGTACTAAGAGGTGGAGGGAGAGGAAAAGAGAAAAAGTGATATAAAAACAATTAAGATATATCATGTACATGTACCAATGTCCCATAATGAATGTATTCATTAGGTACCACAAACATGTAGTAAGTACAACCGAATATTAAACATGTTAAATGTTGCCAATAATGACTTGTGTAATTTTTTATAGAAGTAATACAATTTGAGTTTTACTCAAAGATGAAATGTTGATTTTATTTATAGGTTCTTGGTCAAGGTGAAGAGTGGAGAAGTGGCGATGGTCTTAATAGTATTGGAGGAGGCCAAAAAGTGAGATTAATGAAAGAAGTCATGGAACAGTATGCCAATCAAGAAGATATGATTATCTTATTTACTGAATGGTAAGAGAAATAACGTATGGATTTTCAGACCATATTATTTTTAGAAAGTTAAAATTTTTATCTGTAAATTACATTGTATATTAAATTATTTTTTTATTAGGGAATATTTGAAAAACTAGATTTTACTTACAGTTGTAAAATTGTGGTCTAGCATAATCACATAATATGATCAAAGTTGATGAGTTTTTATAAATACTAATGAGAAAACAGAAAACTAACATTTTTGTGAAATTTGTTTTAATATTGCCCGAAGGGTGAAGCGTGAGTACAGTGAATTTCCATTTTGAGAATTGTAACCTAGTTGATTTTGGCTATGAAAACAACTACTTAAAGAATTGAATATAGAGCTAGGTGTGATGGTGACACCTGTAATTCCAGCACTTGGGAGGCTGAATCAGGAGGATTGTCATGAGTTCAAGCTCAGGGTAGATCACATAGTAAGACCTTGTCTCAAAAAGCAAACAAAAACAAAACAGTATTCAATATAGAAACTGATAAATTTACTAATGCATTTGTTTAAACACAATTAAATTTTGAGATAAGATTAAAAAATTCACAGGTGCCAACTAAGGAGATTAGTAAGAAAGAATAAACTTTAAAAAAATCCTGTGATGCAGTCCTAACTATACTGCAAAAGCTAATATATTCAATTAAAAATAAGTGAAATTATTATCTCCACAGTTTTCTTCATGACTGTTCTGGGAGACTGGTCCAAGATAAATAAATACTAGCTAGAAATGGAAGAATAATGGAATCAGACAAACCTCTGCTGTTAACTTGTGTGCCTTGGTATTTCACTTGTGTGCTGTATGGCTGAATCTAGTTTTCATGTGTTGCACAGAGTAGAGCTTAGCACCAGGAATTACTTACATGTTTCAGGACAAGGAACCCATTAATTGTGGGTAATGGTGAACTGCATCAAAAAAGAAACCTTGCAAGAAGGAGAAATAATAGTAAATACTTCAGAGCTATTTTTAAAGATTTTTTTTAATTGTTCATATGAAGAAATAAAATGAATTCTAAAAGCAGAAAACCGTCCAACTGTTTGAATCTCAACGAATTAAAATTACTAAAAAATGGGATCTGAACGTGAACCTGAATCTGACAGTGTTTCTTCTGATCCGTGTCCCCTGGCTCTTGTTTCTTTTGGCTTGTCTGTGCATTGCTTTCCACTGGAAAGGGGGTTAGGGCGCAAGTGTTTCATGTTGTATTCAGTATGCAGGTATTGAGCCCAAAGTATGATTCAACTTGTGAATGCAGCACTGCAGGAAACAAAAGAAATATAAACAGATCTAATCCCCAAGAAGTTCTCATGTATGCCTGATTCTGCAAACAAAACCAAATCTAGTGTGGAAGAAGAATGTGTGCTTTCTTTTTAAAAAAAAGGAATGTTGACACAATTTCTTTAGCATTATTTATTTTTACAAAAACAATATAGTGAAAGATTATTTTACTGAGTCACTTTGCTAATTGTTATGTGAAGGTGTCATCTTTCTGATTTTGTTGGCTTAAATAAGTGTAACTTACATATATGATTCTGAGGACAACCAGACCTCATTTGATTCTGTGAATAAACATTTCATGAATCTTGGAATTCAGGTTATTGGTACATTCAGTATGTTTGCCTTTGATATTGTCTTACATAGTTTATACAAAAAACAGAGTAACAACTTTCCAAAAGCAAAACATTTCAAATACTAAATCTTTAATTTCAGCTAAGAGTGGCAGCTTTGATCAATGGGCTCGTCCTCCTGATGGTGAAGACAGTTTAAGTGTGTGATGTAAAGAACTTAGTCAGTGATGATGGGCAACATTTTATTGTATTAGGATGAAAGAAAGCCAAAACACATCCTTGATTCTTGTTTCCATACTGTGTCTTTCTGAAGACAAAAGTAAAATCATGACCTGAAGTTCACCTACAACAGTAAAATGTGTTTAGGAATTAAGTAGCAAATAAGTTCTCATTCATATTTGCCGAGACTTGAGGGGGTGTCTTTGACCATGTATTTGAATAGGAAGAAGCAGATAGTATACACAGGAAGTGTTTGGTGAATGGATATTTTCAGCTTGTATGTGTGTGTGTGTGTGTGTGTGTGTGTGTGTGTGTGTGTGTGTGTATGTTTTCTGTATACAGAGGGATGTTAAAGTGTGGTTACAGAGAATTAGTGTGTGATGATAATTATCTCAGGAAATAAAGAGGTGAAGTTGTGAGAAATGATAAAATTACAAGGTCTGGTGTTACTTCTGTGCTTCTGTTTCATTAGACTTCAGACCTTTAGACATTAAGTACTACTAGTTTGGATGCTTATAAACTTTCGTTTAAGTTTATATCAGTGATGCTGATAAATGTATCAAATTGAAAAGGAACATTACATAGGTTAGGGAACACATCTGTTGCTTTCTTTTCTGGTAATCCAGTAACTTTTGCGTCTTATTGAGACATGAGGTGTTTCATTCATTCATTCACTTATTTAACAAATATTTATTGACCATCTTCAGAATCCAAGGCTAAGGGTACATGCAGATGAATGAAGGTAGGAAGCTAGCATATGAAGGAAAGATCTGGTCTGACAGTAGAAAATAAAACATTTGATGAAAGGAGAGAGGAAAAGACCTGTGAGAGCCAAGTGGCCGAAAGAAATGTTTTTCAGTGAAGGTGGCCAAGAAATAGTTTGTGGAGGAAGTGGCACTGGAAATGTTCCCTGAAGGTGAACAGTTTGGACCAAATTCTAAAAATGTCTCTTAGAGGAGGAGGAGGGTGACATCAGGAGGAAATTTGTAGAAGAAAGATGGAGTAATTATTAAACTTGAGAATAGTTGATTTAATGGAAAATTATTAGTATGTTGCTGATTCATTTTTATTTTTTTCTGTAGGTCAGAGATCATAAATCGTGCTCTAGCCCATTGGCTGTTTTTGTAAAGTTTTATTGGAACACAGCTGTGTGTGTAGTTTTTGTATCGTCTATGGTGACTTCTGCACAACAGGTGCATATTTGAGTCATTTGAAAGAGCCCAGATGACCTCCATGTTTAACTGCTTTTCTGTAAAAGATCAAAGAACACATATCTTCTGCTGCTCACTTTATGCCGTAGTCCAAAAAACACCGATTTAGTCTGGAATCTGGCACTTTCAGGAGAGTTTGTCAGACAGTCTTATTTAGGAATGGGGAGGACTTGGGTAATGTAGGACTTCACTAGTCTAGGCCAGTGCCACCTGTTGATACTGTATGACAGAGGGTTGGAATGCTAAATAGATTGAGTAGATGGAATCAGTGGGATTCGGTAAAAGATTTGATGAGAGGGGCTATGAAGGAATTCAGGCTGAATGAAGGATTTTCACTCTGTGAGACTGTGTGGTTGATGGTACCAGAGAAACGGAACACAGAAGGATAAACACTTGTAAAAGTCTCAATGACCTGTTGGAGACAGAACTCTGACATATTGAGGTGGAATCTTATGGTTTTTGCAGGACTTCGGAGTTCAGTGTGGAAAGTTGTATTTTATTCTTCAGATTTAAATAGAATGAGTTCCTGTGAGATTATTTTTATGACTTTTGTGCATTTTTTTGTTTTTAAAACATTTCTGACTTTGAGTTTTTGTGGCCCTAGTAATTTTAAGTAGAAAAACTTACTTGCCTTTTTTGATATATTTTAAATAGATTCAAAGACTTTTCTGAAGTAGTAAAAAACAAAAATAACAATGCTACTAGAATGGATTGGAGAAAGTTTCAGCAAGTTTATATTTCTATTCAAAGTTGAATTCTCTCTTTTTTTTTGAGACAGGGTCTCACTTTTGTAGTTCAGGCTGACCCTATGCTCAGCCTTGAACTCACAGCAGTCCTCTTGCCTCTACGCCCAAGTGCTGGGATTATAGGCTTCAGCCACCATGCCTGGCACTGTGGTATGTGGTTTTGATTGCTGGTGGGTGTGAGTCTCCATGCCAAACGTTGTTGTATGTGGTTACCAGGATTGAACTCGGGCCCTTGCATTTGCCAGCACTACTGAGCTAAATCCCCAGCCCTCAAAGTTGAATTCTTATGTATTATCTGAAAGTAATTTCTCTTCCCTTTTGCTTTGAGACGATTGCACTCTGCTTTAAAGTAATACGTGCTTATAAAATACTAAATTATAAAAATAAGTTACTACAATTCTTTTAATTTACAGATTGGTAGAAACTTAAAAATGAGTTATAGTATCCCTTTCTCTTAACACTACTCCCTTCCCTTTAGTTAATAAGAATCTTACTTTTTGCTGATTACTTATTAATTACATTGTATCATCTATGGTTAATTTTTAAGTAAATTTTCAGAGTTAGTGGGTACCTTAACCGCTTTCCCTGATTGACAAGGAAACTAAAGCTTAAATACTTCCAGTAGCTTGTCTATGAATTACTCTGATAGCAATTGCCAATGCTGAGATTAGAAACTCATATAACAGACTTCAAATATTTAACTGTGAGTGACTTTATCATTATGCTCTTAATAGCTTGGCAGGTTCTTGGCTATTGATTTTGGAAATTAAAAAACAAAACAATTGTGATCATTATTTGTGTATAAAATACATCAGTAAAATCAATTTTAAAAACCAAAGAAAACCACTTTGTATTACTGCAGAGAGGAAATATTTCAGATACCAACTTTTACACGTAATATCCTATTAAGTCATTGTAATTCTGTGAATTAAGTACAAGAAATAAAAGACTGGAAAAATGAATAAAATTCTGACTTTAAATTCATGTCATCGATCTTTACATTTTTCAAATTTATTATCTGAGCACATGTATTTTAGGATTTATCTGAACACATATATTTATATATATGTACTTATCCGAACACATGTATTTTCGGATTTCAAGCCACATAATGACTCAAATGTATATTTTTTATTCAAATCTTTATTGGTAGATTATAAATACACATCTTCATTGCATTCAACATTGAGACTTTGTACCAGGATATGACACAATGTGATTCTCATTTTTTCCCCTTCCCCCACCCACCCTGCAATGTCCCACCCCCATATACCTGAGCTTTGTTTCCTTTTTTATTACTATCACATTCTTTTTCCCCTCATTATTTAACACTACACCCTCTTTCCTTTTAAATATTTTCTGTTTCACAATATCAGCTATACATACTACAACTCATTTACATCTTCATTTTCTTATACCAGAGAAAAGATACAATATTTACACATCTTTGACTCAAATGTATATTAATGCTATTTAGTATTTGTCTTTTTGTAAAAAGTAATAAATTCTTCAGAAATAATAAAGGGTTGATGGGAATTGAATTAAAATATCAGGCAATTTTAATGATAACTTCTATAAAAGAGTATATCTGAATTATTCCTCTATATATTATTTAATAACTATTTCTGACATTTCAACACTTAGAATTTTGATTTGTAGGCAGTCACTAAAAATATTGACACTACAAAAATCTTTTCTTTTGATTTTTATTTACCTAATATATAGTAACCCTAACCCAAATTTAAAGACCTGATTCAAAAGTGGGCATCTGAAATGAACAGATACTTTTCAGAGGAAGAAGTAAGTGTAGCTAAGAAGTATATGAAGAAATGCCCAACATCACTGATCATTGGAGAGAGGCAGATGAAAACAACACTGAGATTTCATCTCATTCCACAAAGCATGGCTGCTATCTCAGAATTATCCAGCAACAAATGTTGGTGAGGCTGTGGAGAAAAAGGAACCCTTCTCCACTGTTGATGGGAATGTAGACTCGTACAACCTGTGTGGATATCAGTGTGGAGATTCCTCAAAAAGCTAGGATTAGAGGTCCCATTTGGTGTGGCCATTGCTCTGCTAGGTAAATACACGAAAGAATAAAAAAAGATTCATATGACAGTGACATATGTGCACCCATGTTATAGCAGCTCAGTTTGTGATTGCTGATATTAATCTTATGTGGAACTCAATTCTGCTTTTTATTTGAGACCTTCTCTTGAGAAGTATCTGGATTCTGACACATGTATTTTAAAATTTGCTTTTCCTTCATTAAACAGCTTTGATGTTATATTTGCTGGTGGTCCAGAAGAAGTTCTAAAAAAATTCCAAAAGACAAACCACAAAGTAGTCTTTGCAGCAGATGGAATTCTGTGGCCAGATAAAAGATTGGCAGACAGGTATCCCATTGTGCACATTGGGAAACGCTACCTGAATTCTGGAGGTGAGTAAGATAGGAAAGAAAGGTTTAAATCTTAATAAATTTTAAATATTGATGAAGCAGCTTTTATTAAAAAATGTAGTAACTGGGGCCGGGGGTTTAGCTCAGTCGTTCTGGTGCCTGTCCTGCAAGCGCAAGGGCCGGGGTTTGATCTCCCCCCATAACCACATACAATACTGGTTGTGGAGACTCATGCCCAGCAGCAGTCAGTACCACATACCACAATGCGGGGCATGGTGGCTTACACCCATAATCCCAGCACTCGGAAGGCAGAGGCAGGAGGATTGCTGTGATGTGAGTTGGAGGCTGAGCTCAGGGCCAGCCTGAACTACAAAGTGAGACCCTGTCTCAAAAAAAAAAAAAAAAAAAAAAAAAAAAAAAAAAAAAAAAAAAAAAAAAAAAAAAAAAAAAAAAAAAAAAAAAAAAAAAAAAAAGTAGTAACTATAGATGTGATTTTAAATAACCATTATCAAATTATTGCTATCAAACTATGAGTCTAAAATCCATAGAACAGTTAAAAGTTGACAAAAGATTTCCCATATTTCATGTTATTTGATTCTCTTGAGACTAGGCAGTATAGATGCTTTAATTTTCACTTTGTAATATTGGAAACTCATGTTGATCGTATTTGAGTGTAAAGACATTCAGTTTTTCAAGGAAAAGCAGTATCATTCAGGTATGCTGTGTGTTGTGCACAGCTTTACTGAGAGTTTTCTGACCAAGGGTAATCGGTTAATAGGTTCTTTTCTTAAGTAAAAATCCTCTTTCAGTCTCTAATTTTGTGACTTAAAAAATTGCCTGTGGTTAATTTGACCTAACTTGCAGTACATTTAAATAAATAAGTTATTTACCTTGAGATCAGTAGTTAGTTTATAGTGACTGTTATAATATGTACTGAAAGCATTGTAGAATCTATGTCATTGTAGTCTAACAAATTATCCTCTCATTCTTTTAAGAATAAAATAAAGTTTAGACATTGCTATGATTCCAAAGTGGTTCTCTGAGACTAAGATTGATTAATGTAAAAGATGGGTAAAATATACACCAAATAGGATGAAGGTTGTTAGAAAACATAATTGGGTATAGATTAATTGAAAGCCACTCTAGCGAGGTGGATTTTTTGGGTTAGTTACATGTGTATAGCTGATAGTGTTCAAGTTCATTAAAATAAATTATATTTCAAGTAGTAATGTATCTGCATTCTAGACTTTGTTTAGACATTTTAAAAGTCCTTAGCAAGTAATTTCTCTGTGATTCCTCAAATTCATCTCTTTTCACCCACAGTGTGTTTTATCAACTCATTTCTGTAGCTGCATTTTGGAATTTGTTAGCCCATACAGGCACTGGATTTCTGAAACCTTATGTTTCAAATTCAAGTGCTTAGTTTTAGCTTCCTTTTTCCTCCACCTTAGTACAGAAGTGGTTTATACAAAAACTCTGGGCCATATTCCCCCTACCTCCAATCTTTGGGTTTTACTTCCATGTTCAAGTCGGAACCTTGAGTTGGTTGGATAGGCTACTCTTTCCCATTGCCTTGGCACTTGTTCCCGCTTGGATTTCCTTCAGATCCTCCGCTTCGGTGGCCACCGCTGTCTCTGGTGGCCTGAGCTCCCTGCATTTGGCTTGGTGGTGCTTTATGTCATGGCCTCTGAGTGACCAAGGCCTCAGAAACAACACGTCAGTCTCCCAATTCATCCCAGTTCCTGTGTAGTTTGAAGCCCAGTTTTTTAAAGGAAAAATTTAGCTACTGAACTTTACAGAAGTTTTATTTTATGAGTGTTATTTTTTTTTTCCAAAAATGGCACATATAGTGAAATCTCACATACATTGAACTAGGTAGTGATAGATCAACTCAGATGGCTGAATCTCAGGCAGATTTATGGTGTTATGGAAACTGCAAATGTTAGCAAATAAGTGCTATTAAGAAAAGGTTTTTATGAGTGGGAAAGGGATTTTACAAAGATATCAGAGCATCAACTTTATCCTTTCTGTAGTCAGAACTGTTAGAGAGATGGTCGAATGCTTAAATATGTTGAAGAAAAGCTTGTGGTTTTTCATGAGTAATATATTCAGAGTTACTTGAGGGATATGAATTGTGTTTATACATGTGTCATTTTATTTTGAAAAACACTTTACAAAAAATATAAAGATCAGGTAAAATATGTTAGATACTATAAAAATATGTGTAATTCTTTTTATATATTTGAAGACATTTAGTTTCATGAAAAGCATAAGAAAATTTAGTTTTTGATAAGTACTAAAAACCATTGAAAAATGTCATGTATCATTACTTCATATATTTTTATTACAATAACACTCAAATTAAAAGTGTATTATCTTTTAGTGTTTTATGATTTTTTTATTTGGTAAAAAATAACAAAAAAGTAGCAGCCAGTGACTAGTTTTTGTCATTTTTTTCTCTTACATCTTGTTTTGTCTAGTAACAGTAATATTCCTAGGCCTGTTTCTTTTATTCTGTTATTTCTATGAAAAAATTTTATTTTTTAATGTAAAAACTTAGGTTTTATTTGAATTTATAGGAATAACCTTGATCCCTTTTAAATATTATTTTATGTCAATGAAACATAGCAGCTTGGCTACACTTCTGAAATTTAGGCAAAGACTCAATGGGAAAAGTGATCCTGTTGTCTGTCTTTTATAGACAAATGTTGTTGGTGGATTTAGTACTCTTGCACTAAAGCCAAAGGGAACAGTCCAATTTTAGACTTCCTTTTTCCAGACAGTGACACACAAGATTGAGCCAGAAAATGCTTTAGCAGGCAGGCACAGTAATGATTGGTTCAAGTAATGGAAAAATTCTCCAAATGTCCTACATATAAAATTTCTGTGGGATTTTTGTAGTCAGTGACAAATCCAACATTCTTTTGATTGCATTAGCATCACTGGCACTGACATTAAAACCACTGTAGTAGAGATTTTCTTCTTTCAGGAACTGTGAATCCTTTTCAGGAGTTCCAGGAAGAACATCTCACGTCAGAGAAAATTCTTGTGTCTTACTGTATTCCTTTCCTAGTCAATCTTTTTCCTTTAGTAGCCTTGGAAAATGTGAATTTCCCTTTCATGTCACTAGTAGCCTTGGAAAATGTGAATTTTCCTTTTGTGTCACTTAAATTTGAGGATGTGTTTATTTAAAAAATCTTTGATTATTTTCTGTTTTCTAATTGATAGTAACACTCTCATAGTTTACGTATGAAAAAAATTTCATTTAATAGTATTTTCATCATGAGCTGTGAACTTCCAACCTGAGGGTTAGGTCCTGTAGCATCTTATTTTTGTACAGTGATTCAGTGGATTTCACCCATTCAAGGTTTGGTTGTTGAGTAAATTCTGTACCTTACCTCTGCTTTGTTGTAGGATTTATTGGCTATGCTCCGTATATCAACCGTATCGTTCAACAATGGAATCTCCAGGATAATGATGACGATCAACTCTTTTATACTAAAATTTATATTGATCCACTACAAAGAGTAATAGCATACATTTCCTTTTTGTTTTATTGTTTTGCTCTGTTAATTGTAGCATTTTGTTATTATAGCATTTTAATATGGAGTGGTCAGAAACAGTTTTATTAAGTGTGAGAATTAAAAAGCTGAATTGCAAAATATTCTTGTCAATAACCTACTTTTCTAGAAGTCAGAGAAATACAAGAAAAGTGAGTAGATGATGTGAGTTTCTCTCCTTTGACTGGGAATTGGCATTACTTTAATGGGTCCGTCCACTTCCTGTGCATGGCTAGGTCAGCAACTTCAAGAAATGTGGGTGAGTCAGAGAAGAAAAGTAGTGATGAAAGGCCTTGCTTTTCACTCATAGTTAAGGTGTATTGAAGCACTCATTGACACAATTCAATAGAAAAATGAATGACAGCTCTCACACCAGAGTTACAGCCCCGCCATTACTGCACACCCATTTCCGGGCTGCCTCACAATAAAAGAATAAGTTACGTCATCAACATGTTTAGCCTGGCCGTTTAAAGAGGCAGTGATGGAGTCCCAGTGCCACCGACTTGGTATGGTCCCCCAACTCTATTTGTAAAACACATTTTGATACTTTGAAATGACGTGAATATAGAAATTAGAACCACTTTTTAAATTTAACTTCTCTGACCCCTTGAAGCATGCAGATCAGTGGTCCAGGGAGAACATTGAAGACAGAGGCCTATGTAGGGGTGACCCAGATGGGGCATTCCTTGGGCTTCCTGTGGATGGAATATAATCAGTGGGTGGAGTCCCCGGGAACAGGCAATTGGAGAAATTAGACTTTATTGGAAAATAGATCCTGGAGTAAAGAGATAATAATGAATTTCCAGGAAAAAAAAATAGGGCTTAAGAAGCCTCAGGGCTGATAAACCCAGAACCTAATCTCTTTATGAATAATAGTACTGTAACTCTTATTGTAGAACAGTGCAAATTGGCAGTGACCTAAATAAGGTAGATATTTTATCTGCATATTTATTTTTACCTTTGTCATTAAAACAAATAAGGAATGCAAGGCTGTTATGGTGACTTTATGGTATCAAGAGGGACAGATAGCTCTTTGCTACTCCACCATTAGCCCACAGCTCATATTTTCAGTGTGACTTTCTTCTCCAGCACAGTTACTGTCTCACCAACCATTGTATCTGTATTCTGAGCATCAAAAGGTAGAAAAATAAATCGTGGGCCGTTTCAGTTTAATCATGTAATCATTTTAAAGTAGCTTTCTAGACATCTCACAGGTGTTTTTCTAACATTTTTCTGTAACCAGAACATGTTTGTGTGGCTACACATAACATGTAAAGGAAATTTTAAATTTGAAGCACATATGCTATAGCCAAGAATGTGAATTCTTCTATTAAAAGGAAGAATTTTGGGACAGTAAACAATCTTCTGTAGGCCTAGAGAGAATATTAAAGTTCAGTGAAATTTTGACAACGTAAACTAATTCAAAACTATTTTTGTAAAAATTCAAATAATGTAAACCAATGTCTAATAAATTTCCTACGTGAAGAAGATACAGTTCTAGCATTTTCTTGAAATCGTGTATTTATGAGTGCTACACTTTGGAAACATGAGATTTGTTTTAAATATATTTTACAGTAAGTTGTATCTACAGCTCTCTGTCTGAGCTGAATGTTTCAGTCACCTAAAATTAAACTTAAGAATTTTAAGCCATGGGCCGGGGAGTTAGCTCAGTGGTTCCGGCGCCTGTCTTGCAAGTGCAAGGATCTGGGTTCAATCCTCGGTAACCACGTACCATACTGGGCGTGGAGACTCACGCCCAACAGCAACCAGCACCACATACCACAGTGCCGGGCGTGGTGGCTCACACCTGTCATCCCAGCACTCGGGAGGCAGAGGCAGGAGGATTGCTGAGATGTGGGTTTGAGGCTGAGCTCAGGGCCAGCCTGAACCACAAAGTGAGACCCTGTCTCAAAAAAAACTGAAGAAAAAAAAAAAGAATTTTAAGCCACATATTCCGTCGAGTAACAATTTATATTAATATGATAATGATGTTTACTATCATTTCCAATATTATCTCTATTCTTATGTTTTAGGAAGCTTTTAACATCACACTGGATCACAAATGCAAAATTTTCCAGGCCTTAAATGGAGCCACTGGTATGCTTTCTAAATCTCAGATTGTGTGTGTATACAAATGAACAGCTGTATTTTCATCTTTCATTTTTTGCTTCTATTTTTGATGTGTGACTAAAATTTATAGTGTATGTATTACAATCTTAAAAATTACTGAACTTTATACTCAGTTAAAATTATTCCTCAAAAGTAATATAAAAAGGTAAGTTTGTGGCTTTAACAATATTTAGTCTTTTAAAATCTAAGTATTTTAGATAATATTTGTGAATTAATTCTCACTGTTACAGATTTTCAACCTAAGTTGTTTGTATTCATGTATTACCCTGTAATAATAGAATAGCTCCTTTTGATTCAGCTGAATTATTACTGTGACAACCATGAAAGACTGTGTACGTGTGTCCTGTGTGTATGTAAGACTCACGTATACTCTTACGTCTGTGTGTGCGTGTGCCGGCATGTTAATCCAGATACTTGTATCTTCATGATGATATTTTAGTATATAGGAAGTCATTATATTAAAATCAAAGTACCTCTGTTAGTGAATTCATTACTACATTAAAAATTTAAAATACATGGCAAACATACAGTTCTGCAAGTAAATTTATAGGGTAACTCTCAGATCAGAAGACATTCACTTTGGAGCACTAAGGAAGCGAGACAAGAGGAACTTGAAAACAAAAACCTGTTTCCCTTTTTCACTTGGATATTTCTGTGTCGTATTACTTTTTCTTTTTAAGAACTAGAAATACTGTCAGTAGATGCCACTTAGTTACAAAAACATACTTCTGCCAGGTGGTGTTCCATTTACCACATATATTCTGTCACTCTCTTCATAATTAGCCTAGAGTAGCATGGACCAGTGAATCAACTGAGTCAGTAATTTAAGTAGACTAGGTGGAGTGGTCCTACGCCTGGAATCCCACACTCTGGAAGCTTGTGTCTAGCAATTTAGCTATTTAGTAGGACTCTATCTCAAGATCAAAATATAAAAGGTGCTGTGAATGTAGTTCATTGAGAAGACAATGGGTTCAAATCCCAGTGTTACACACCAAAGTAAAAACAACAACAAAAAGGTGAAGAAAATTAACTTGACTGACATTACATTATCATGGAGGGGCTAAGGCAAGATTAAAAAAAAAAAAAAAAAAAGCTTTCACTCCACTGGCCAGCCCAGTGGCTAAGCCGGCATCTCTTTCACTGGTTCTAGGGCGGGGTAGGAGGTGCGCTGCAAGTGTCTGTCTGGTCCGTGTGTCTGCATTTTTATTGTCTGCCAATTTGGCATAGGCAGGGTTTTTAAATGTTATAACATATGGGAATTAAGTCTCAGAAATTTTATGATACACTTGTACACACGGGCACATATGTGTTTTAAATTACTAGAACCTACTTTCTCTTTTTAACTCAGATGAAGTTGTTTTAAAATTTGAAAATGGCAAAACCAGAGCTAAGAATACATTTTATGAAACATTACCAGTAGCAATTAATGGAAATGGCCCCACTAAGGTGAGTCACAGTGACTTTTATCCTGCTCCCCTTTTGTAAAGATAGACTATGGAATGATAGTAGAATGTAATCTTTGTTAAAAATTCTTTTAAAAACTTCAGAGTATTTTCTTTAAGATTCTAGTGCCAGTTTGAGAAGAAGTCACACTTCTCTACTGCTCAGTGTTCGCTCTGACTGGGAATTCTTTTTTTTTTTTTTTTTTTTGTTAAGGTTTTTTGAGACAGGGTCTCGCTTTGTGGTTCAGGCTGGCCCTGAGCTCAGCCTCAGACTCACATCACAGCAATCCTCCTGCCTCTGCCTCCCGAGTGCTGGGATTACAGGCGTGAGCCACCTCGCCCGGCACTGGTATGTGGTACTGGTTGCCGCTGGGGTGAGTCTCCACACCCAGTATTGTTATGTGGTTACCGGGGATTGAACCCAGGTCCTTGCACTTGCAAGACAGGCACCGGAACCACTGAGCTATATCCCCGGCCCTGGGAATTCTTTATATCATTAAAGGATCATCAGTTCACCACTTTCTAAGATAACAGTACTGTTATATTGACATGTAAATATAAAATTCTTGTAATCCAATGTAAATGACAAAGACATGATTTCATTATTAAATTTGAAATTTGGGATACTTTTCTGTTTCTAATATAGTGTATCTCTGATAATGAATGCTTTCATTTGCAAACACTTTGCTTTGCAAACAGAAGCATTTGGCAGAAGTTTGCTTTTTTTTGCAAAATCTTTGTAGGTGACAAACACAGCCATGGCCATCTTTCCCACATAAATACAAATGTGGTTATCTTTTTCAGAATCATAGAACAAATTAAGGTCATGAATGTATATGTGGATATTTCCATTCTGAATGGAATGTAGATTGTGTTGACAAAATATATGTTTTAACACTGTGTCCAAAACAAGGTTGTGACTTGCTGAGATTTGCATTGTAACCTGTTTCATTGGAGTGATTAATTTAAATTTAAATCAGAGATATATTCATGGCAAGAAATTTTCCCTCCATGAAAGTGGATGAAGTAAATTTTCCTTCTGTAATTAATCATTCCACCTTGCTTTTCATCCATTCTAGCCTTCTTACAAAGCAGTCTTTCCCATATGCTCCCCTTTCTCTGTTTAGTAATCAAGATTTTAATCTGTTTCCAATTGCAGATTAGTATTTTAAAGATCTTCAGGTCTTTAAAAACAAAATGTAAACTAATCTTGTTAGTTCATATTGCTTTCTTGTTCTTCTGGGTTTTTTTTTCTTCCTTTTTAAAGCAGATAATTCAGTGCCAGCACGACTGCCTTTTCTACCGGAAAATGAATTCTATGTAGGTCTTGTATTATACAGTGCTCACTATCCGACACTCCGCTACCACAGTATACACCAGATACTGATCAAGGAATGGTGCTTCCCTTTCCCTCCTATGCATTGATTCCTTAGCTTAGGAATAATGAAAATAATATCTCATATTGACTTTAGTTTTTCCCAGGCTCAGCACTCCTGTAAATACATACTCAGTTGAATGTCAAAATCTATACACTAATGCCTTATTTTTGGCTGTAATTAGACAGATTGTTTGTTCTGGTAGAACAAGAATGTTATAAAATAACTCCCAGTCACTGTAGCTGTCTACTGCATATACAAACTTGTTACATGCTCAAAGTTTGTTTATGAAATCCTTTACTCTGTGTGCAGTTTCTATTTTATCTTTGTTTGTGATACTTTCAGCACCAGCTAGGTAAGAACTGGTATGGCTCAGCATCTTCCATGACTAAGTACCATGCTGTTTTTTCTTTGTGAAAGATATTTTAACTAGATTTACATATTCTTAGTGAGTGATCTTGGTCCTGAGAACTCACATATTTTGGATAAGACCTAGTTAGTAACTGTCAATTCCCTGTGAATTTCTAGGATGATGCCAACAAGGGCTTAATAAGAGACAAAAGGACCTATGACAAGAAGAGCATACTAATCTCTAAGTATTCAGAGAAATGTGTACTATAAAAATTTATTCTAGGAAGCATTTTCAGTTTGGAAAATGGTGTTCCTGGCATTTCAAGCTGTTTGATAATCCTGTTATATATTTGTGATATGATCTTACCGAGTAGACTTTTACCACAAAAAATGTACTAGGTTTCATTATAAAAATTCTATTTGATCCCCCTCTCATTTGCAAAACAGTTATTTACTATTTCTTATTATCTGTCTTTTATTGTGCTTTTCATGTAAATTTTGAGTTTCTCATGTAAGAGAAACTATGCTGAAGAATATGTAGATGAACTCATTTTTTTATTTCCTCTAAATTTGATATTAGAACTTCTCAAAGTAATTTTAAAAATCACTTAGAATCTTTTGCCCGACTAATGTCGCTTTCATGTTTGGCTGCTTTCAGTTTTATGTCCTCAGCGCATGTCCATGAGCACTCCCATTTTCATAATGGTATGGAAAGTTTTTTTTTAAATTTGCATTTTATTTGAAACATTTTTTGTAATCTAAATAATTATTTTTAAACTTGTCTAAGTGCGTTCTATTATAAATGCTTTTTGGTTTATTTTTTATTCTTAAAGCCCACTTATTTTTAATAATATATCACAAGATACTTTATTTATTTATGTGTGTTTGGTTTTGCGAGTTCAGCCCAAGGCCTTGGACTTGCAAGTCAAGCACTGCCCTGAAGACATTCCAAGCTGGAAATATTCTTTTTTTTGTTGTGCAGACTTTGCTTCTAAATATCTGACAAAACTAATTATTATGAAATTGGTACTATCATTCATACACAGAATTAGAAATGGAGATTAAATCTCATGTTTTGCATATTAAATTTTCATTTCTGTAACTAATTTGATGTGTAATAAACAAAATGAACTTAATTTTATGTGTACAAACCAGAATGCTAGATTCACTGACTAAATGAAACAGAATTTTTTTTTTTAAGAGGGAGGAAAGGATTTGGCTGAACATATTTTTCTGCCAGTGAAATGGAGATTTCTATGTATTGTGAAAGAATTGGGAAAATACTACTACCCAGTAGATGGAGAGTTCCCAGAGCAGCCTAACTGCATTTACAGTTTTCTGCACCTTCTAAAGCTGCCAGCAGAAATATCTGCAGGTTTTATAAAGAGACTAGATATAAATAAGTATGGCTGAAGTGGATATAACCTCTCCTGTGGGGTGAAATATCTCATCCATAGAAGTATTTTTCAAAATCTTTATTACTATGAAACAAAGTAAGTTGCAGAAGTGAAAAATTAAAAAAATTAAGTTTTAATTCTGAACACTAAAAGTAATGCCTTTCTTACTTAGCAACTTAACACTATTGATTGATTTCATATTCACATAAGGTTTCTTCTATATTAATTTATAAGTAGGAAATTAATATTAAATGTTTATGAGATAGCTGAGATGGAGAAAGTGTCAGTCATTGTAATGTGATGAGGATTTTTAAATATGGTGAAGTAGTTGAGATAGTTGTTCTTCTATTAAAGAAACACTATTTCCTAGATACATTAATAAAAAGTATGTATTTCATATTTATATTTTCCATTTCTTTGTAAAATAACTATTAGTAAGGGACCCATTTTCAAATACATCTTTTTTCTTCTTTCAAACTAAGACTTTGCAGAACATGAGTGATGAAATGTTTGCATTTTTCATTTGTCAATCAGTAGTACAGTTTTTTAAAAATTTTAATCTTTATTGGTACATTATGAATACACATCATCATCGCATTCAACACTGAGTTTTTACCAGAATATGACATGACTTGATTCTCAGTTTTTCCCCTTTCCGCCCATCCTGCCAACCCCCACCCCCTATAAAAATAATCTTTGTTTCCTTTTTTCTTTATTCCTGACACATTCTTTCCCCTTGTTATTGGGCAGTTTTTGTTTTTGTTAGACTCATTAAAATTATGGTATTGTCTATTGAAATGTCATTAGTGATTGTCATGAGCACCTATTTTTTTTTGTACAATTTGTATCTTGAATTATCATGTAATGTTACTTGTCCATCTTCTGATTTGCTGTAACTAAATGTAACTATACTTTTCATAGCTTCTCCCATTTTAATTCATAACACAAAGCTTCTCCCATTTTAATTCATAGAGTTTTTATTTCAGCAACATTTATTTTGAAGAATCTGTACGTTAAAAGCATCTTTTCTCTGGTATGAGAAAATAAAGATGTAAATGAGTCCTAGCATTGTATGTTATATATTGTGAAATACAAAATGCTCAATGTAAAATAGGGTGAAGGGGCAAAATGTTGAGATTGTAACAAAAAAATAAGGAAACAAATTTTATGTATATGGGGGGGTGGTAGGGTGGGTAGGGCTATGGGAAAAAATGAGAATTTAGTTGTGTCTTATACTGGTACAAATCCCCATTAGGGAGTGCAATCATGATGTGTATATTTAATGTACCAATAAAGATTAAAAAAAAAAGTATTTGGTCAGAAACCTGCACATTTGGAAGGGATCTGGTAAAATGGCAGTTATTTTTTAAGAACCTTAGGAAGCTCAAAAATTGAGTTGACAGGGGCCGGGGAGTTAGCTCAGTGGTTCCGGCGCCGGTCTTGCAAGCACAAGGGCCCGGGTTCGATTCCCCGGTAGCCACATACCATACTGCGCATGGAAACTCACGCCCAGCAGCAACCAGTACCACATACCACAGTGCCGGGTGTGGTGGCTCACGCCTGTCATCCCAGCACTCGGGAGGCAGAGGCAGGAGGATTGCTGTGATGTGAGTTGGAGGCTGAGCTCGGGGCCAGCCTGAACCACAAAGCGAAACCCTGTCTCAAAAAACCTAAAAAAAAAAAAAAATTGAGTTGACATTTCTACTTTTTTTGCTAAGACAAGATCTCGCTTTGTAGTTTAGACAGGCCCTGAGCTCACTGTGTAGCCCAGGCAAGTCTGAAACTCAGAGCAATCCTCATGCCTCTGCCTCCTGAGTGCTGGGATTACAGGCGTGAGCCACCATGCCCGGCACTGTGGTATGTGATTCTGATTGCTGGTGGGTGTGAGTCTCCATGCCCAGTATTGTTGTACCAAACTCTAGCCCTTGCCCTTGAAGGCAGGCACCAGAACCACTGAGCTAAATCCCTGGCCCATTTCTACATATTTTTAGCCTCTATATTGAATATATCTATTTCATCTTATGATTTCATCTCACCTTTCAAATGAATAATTGTTCATATAAATATAGTGGGGTTTTTAGATGCTTTTTAAAGGAATAGTATCAAAGTACAGCGAGTCATTTTGAAGCTCTACTATCTTGAGGAAAATTTATAATATGTGTAAAGAAAGCAAAAACAAAATTCTATAAATGTACCTACTACCACTAGATAATATGACTGCAGAAGGTGTAACATTTTGTATTTTTTATAGGTAATTTAAAATTTCCTTTAAAGTGTTCAGACATTAGGGATATTGAAGATTTGTTGAGGATTCACAAAATCAATGTGTTTACCATTGTCCCATCTGTCCTTAGTCACTGCCACGTAAATGTACAATATTCACCAGATTTTATAGATAAAATGACACTAATAGAAGCTTGAAGAGAGACAAAGTAAATAAAAAACAGGTCCTCTGAGAGAGCTCAAAACGGTTGGATAGGAAAGCAGTATTATAATCTATTGTTGAATGGATTTGTTGGTGGGATCATTTTAGTCTGCAAGTTATTTTTTGTGTGTGTCCAGAAACCTAGTTTATAGTCGTTTCTAAGAAGTTTCTAAGAAGAGCTCAGCGACTTCTGTTGTTACTGTGTACGTAGTGTTTTTTATGGTGATGTGTTGGACTTTACCATTATCTCATTTACTATAAGTGTTAATGCTGGATACTTAAATACATTTGTCCTACTACTAAATTATGGTTCATTTTGTACCCTTGCCAGTAATAAGTATCACGTGCTTATTTAAAACTGTTTCATTGTTTAATGTATATTTTAAATTGTCTTTTCCAGAATTTCTCCTTACATGAAATAAAGGGATGTTTTAGCTTTGTGACACATTTTGACATTGCTGGACATATTTTAACCTGTTTACTGATTTCTCATCTGAAGAAAACTTTATTTAGTCTAAGAGATATATACCAAAATTGTAAATGAACATACCTTAATGCTAAAGACATGTGTTCAAAATAGTTAGATGATTATAGAATAAAAATGTATTGCTGGAAAAGGCTTATTTTTGTTCATACAATTTTCCTTCATTTACTAGATTCTCCTGAATTATTTTGGGAACTATGTACCTAATTCATGGACACAGGATAATGGCTGTACTCTTTGTGAATTTGATACAATTGACTTGTCTGCAGTAGATGTAAGTGATATTGAATATATGTGAAATATCATAATATAAAATACATTGCCCTAAAATGCAGTGATTCATTGGAGAAGAGAAACATTCTTTTATGTTTTGATTGCATGGCAGAGAATGGATTTATAGGTTAATGATTTGGAAAATTGCTAGGTGCATGTGTTTCTAAACTTTTTGAAAGCAAAACTAATAGTGGATCTCAGTAAAAGTCTTGGATGTTAACAGTTTGATATGATTGGTGCTCTTCTGTTATGGTAGTCTTTGCTTGGCTAAAACATAGAGAAAGTGGTTATATTGCTTCAGTTTTTATTCATTAATGTTACTTGTGCTTGATTTTAAGATCTGATGACTAAAGAATAATAATACATGATTAAATACTGGTCTAAGAAGTATCATTGGGAAGCTGGTTCCTTACACATGTTCTTTACATCACAAGGTACCAGCTGTCCTCCACCTTGTCTTTTATGAAAGATTTCAAACAAGACACATAGGCTGATGTACAGAGCATAGAAAGGTATTATTGTAAAATGATGGATTTTTCAGAGTGAAAGAGAATACACCTTCAAGTCAGAAGTGGGCAAGACCAAGGTGGTAGTTGCACTGAATAAGATCCTGTGTTACATTTATACTGTTGGTTCAGTTTTACAGATGAGATATAGGTACCTAAAGGGAAGTCACTTGCTCACAGTCACATGATTTTTAACCTTTGGTGTAGGGAATTGAACTCAGGTAACCTGGCTCCAGACCATGTGTTCCTGACCACTGCAATTTTATCTTCTTGGCATGTGCGTAGTATATGCTATACATGGTATCACATATATCTCATAGGGAAATAAAATTATCACTTATACTTTCAAAATGAATAAGCAGTAGGAATGATTACCCATGAAATAGGTTTTTTTGTTCCTTGCTTTGTCATCTGACAGAAGTTTTACAACATCCCAGAGCAATATTATTCTTTCATAAAAATTGTACTTGTAATTTGGTAGAATATTATGCCTTTGCTAAATGAGATTCCAAGGAGTGGTTTTGTCATTGAGTTAATTTTTCCTTTCATTGACCATAAGCTTATTGAGCACCTAGAATGTGCCAGATAATAAAAGAAATATTGAAAATTATAAAACTCCAGGTACTATAGGTCTGTTAACTCCTGGAACCATATCCATGCAAAATATTTTCACTGTAATACACTGAAAGTTCTGAATTAAATAATTTTGGTATTTATTACTGTCTAAAGAGAAGATAAAAAGTGACTTGTTGATATTTAAGAGCTTCTGAATAAAGACCCTATATTATTTGAAAACAAGAGTTTTTGGCAAGTCTTCCAAATAACAAACTGAATGTTTCCTGTCTGGAAAGAATGCCAAAATATTTCTGAATGAAACGGCATGATGAAGATGTTTTAAATTCCTCTTAATATTTTTATAGACAGTAATCTCACATGGTGGTATGCTTGTGTTTCTGTTTTCTTATCCAATTTTTTCAGATCAGGTACTTTTTTAAAATCTTGAGCTGA
>PVIR01011066.1:0-48174 GCA_004026965.1 Petromus typicus | reverse complement strand
GAGACAGGGTCTCGCTTTGTGGTTCAGGCTGGCCCTCAGCTCAGCCTCCAACTCACATCACAGCAATCCTCCTGCCTCTGCCTCCCGAGTGCTGGGATTACAGGCGTGAGCCACCACGCCCGGCACTGTGGTATGTGGTACTGGTTGCTGCTGGGTGTGAGTCTCCACACCCAGTATTGTTATGTGGTTACCGGGGAATGGAACCTGGGCCCTTGCGCTTGCAAGACAGGCGCCAGAACCACTGAGCTAACTCCCCGGCCCTGTAAAGTGTATTTTTAGATCAAGGTAGATAATATGTTTTCTAGTAAATCATTTCCTCCAGATTAAAAATTTACATAGAATTGCATAGAAGAGTGTCTAAAGCTTTTTTCGGTATTATTTGTAATTTTTAATAATGCATCTTTTTGGCATTTTACCCTTCAAGCTTGCCATGAGTTTTTCCTTTTAAAGAATGTTTCAAAGCCATAGCTTTTTGCCAATGGTGTGCATTTTTAATCTCTTTCTTATTTTCATCCTTTACTAATTGTTTTCAGTGATGTATTAACTTTTCCCAATGTATTAAGTTGAGTATTTATATGATTATGGTTTTCACTATATAATAATTCCATTTTCTCAGAGTACTATGATAGCCAGAACTTGGAAATTTCACTGGCAAACATTTTCTTTATTACTTCCCTCCAACTACCTGCACCTTAACTTCTCTTATTTTCCTCCTTGTGTTGGAGACTGGAAGAGTAGTCCTCAATTTCTAAATAGTAAGATTTTCCATGACATCCTCTGATGGTCTATTTCTAGCTTTATTCAATTATATCAAAGGACAAGGCTATAAATACTCTAATATTGTGCCAACTAATGTTTTCAATGTCCGGCTATGTGATTTTTAAATTAAATGCTATATATCTGTATATTATTTTTTAAATATAGATTTTATCAACACATAGATGGATTACATGAAAGCTATTACAATCATACAATTATTCTGATGTTTAAAGTATTCAAATACTCTATAAACTTCTTTTGGGGGGAGGTATTTGATATGCCAAATGCCGCTTTATGATTGTATTTTAACCAACCCCAATTTGAGTTTTTATTCCACACTCCATGCCTAAAACACATAACTGTTCTGTCTCTTATTAAACTGTATGTGTAATAATTGCAAGTCTTTTAAACAAAAATTATAAAAGAAGTTTTTTTTCTCTTAAACCTGTACCAAGATTGAAACTAGCACCTCCATGCTGGACTGCATCCCCAGATCCCACCCTTCCAAAAAAGTTTTTGGAGACGAAGTGTTGATAAGTCACTGAGTAGCCCAGGTTGGGAGTCTATCTTGTGATCTTCCTGCCTCAGCCTCCCAGACTATAAGGATTACAGGCATTGTCATCACAAAGGCATTTTCTTTGACCAAAGACTACCCAGGTTCCTCGGCCTTCTTCTCTAATAAAAATTTTCACAGGGGCACTAAGGTGTCTAACATCTGAATGTCGCAGCCCTAAGATGATCCGACTCTCCTTGAGACACCTGCTTGAGAAAATTCAAGGATGCTCAACAAATGTGCTGTCTGTTCAAGAGTTCCAGATGTTTCAACGTCTGAAAAAATAAGGGACCTGTCTCCCACTCTCCTGGGTCAAACAGAATCAGAACGTTGATAACTGCTAGCGAGCAAACACAGCTCATCTTTTATATTTTTTTTCCTTTATTTACCGCTCCCCAATTCTCTCTTGAACAGACCCAGTTACTTCTGCAGTAACTGAAGCCAAGTTCAGCGCATGCTGGATTCTTTCCTTGACGGTAATAACAGCTATTACTGATTAAAATGTGCCCTTATCACTTTACTCGGATTGGCTGTGTTTATCCTTAACCTGACTTAGACACAACAGTTAAGAGACAACAGTGAGAAAAGGTTGAAAGAAAAATGAAAGGGTTTGGAGGTCATGACAAAGCCCTCTGCAGCGCAGGAAACTGCGCAGGCAGATTGTAGCAGAAGGGCGATGTGACTTGGGTTTGGTTTTAGGAGGATACTAGAGAAGGGTGTGTGAGGTCCCTTCAAGGACAAAGAGATGCAAGGCAGTTAGGAGCCTCTGACAGTAATCTGTGAAGGAGCATGGTGCGTGGGGCAGTGGGAGAGATGACTGTGTTCATTACAGATTAGACTGTGGGTATAACCAAAAGGTCGACCAACATTTGCTGGCATGCTTTTAAGGGAAGGTGTGGGGAGAGTTAGTGGGGAAAAGAAAGGGAGAGAAAAAAGTGGAAGAGAGAGCAGGAGAG
Organism: Petromus typicus; assembly: GCA_004026965.1. NCBI lineage: Eukaryota > Metazoa > Chordata > Mammalia > Rodentia > Petromuridae > Petromus > Petromus typicus. The sequence goes on along the minus strand of PVIR01011066.1, from coordinate 45,906 downwards.
AGAGACTATGGACTAGGATGGAGAACTTTGTAATACAATATCACAAACAAGAGAACTCAGGTTCTGATCACTTTCTCATGAAAACTGAAGAGGTAACTAAGGAAGAAAGATGAAAGTGCTGTTAACCTTGCATTGATATTTTTATTCTTTGTGTTCTTTAAGTCAGGAAATGCAGTCCCAGGATGCCAAAGGTACAGTCCATGGATTAGCCTAAAGAGCATAGGCAGCTGTTTCTATCAGGGGTTGGGAACCCACAGCCCACGGGGCCAGCGGCCTGTTTTAGGCTCTAGCCTTTTTAACCCATCAGTCATGCCATTCATTTACATATTATCTAGAGCTGCTTCTAACTCTAACAGCTGAAAGAGAGATTATATGCCTCCAAAGCTGAAAGTGACACATCAGGAAATAATTTGCTAATCTCTGGTTTAGAATTAAACAGGAATAATGAGCAAACTGTGTGAAAACAAGCTCAGCTAGGCTGCCTGGGAGGTGTTATTTTAGCAGTCAAGTGATCGGGAACATCTCAGCAGAATTCAGATGAGTTCCACTGCTCTCTGCAAGCATGTGAAGAGATAAGGAAAGGTTATGGCATTCCAAGTTGTAGGATGGAACAAGGAGTCTGCACATTCTTTAAGAAAAGACAGCTATGTATTTATGTCATAAAGCCTACTTTAAAATATATCATATGTACACATAAATGTATAGATGCTAATATCATTTGACAGTACGTGTTATTTTCATTTTACATGTTAGCAGAAGTTCTTTCGGTTCTTTTACGTTTTGGTAAGTTTAAGTGGGTTGTTCCATTAATAATCATTATATATCTCTACCTGTTGTCCATAACAGGTTGGTAGCACCGGGTTACGAAATCAATATGAGTCAAAGATTCAAGTAAACCTGTATTTAATCCTTGTCTTACAATGAGTGGTTACTGGATAATGGACAGATTACTTAATCTCTGTGGATCTCAATTTCTTCTGTGAAAAATGGAGATGATGAGACTTTGTATACAGTTTTCTGAGAATTTATGGGACAACATAAAGTGATTCATATAATCATGTCACATATGAGCACTCAAAAGAGTTTTCTCCACTAAGAAATTTACCACACACAAACCAACAAAAAGAGCCTTAAATCTGATGGAGAACATGAGTGATCATAATGGAATCTCATATCACACCTACTTTTTGAATGGTCTCGTAAATATGTCAATTCAAAACACTAAAATTAAATAAAAAGAAAGCGTATCTTTTGTTTCTTATTTTCAATACAGGAAAGATGGTTAAGGTATACTCACACGTGCACTTTTGAACCAGAGAGGTGATATACTTTTACTTTCAATTATGTTTTCACTAACTAGATATTAAATCAGTTTCAGTGAAAAAGGATGAAGGATCATAATTTAAACTTAAATAATTAGCAAAATGTTACATGCCATTTTAATTTGTAGTTTCCAGCAGTTACTTAACATTTCTGTATTTTATTTAATTCATATAATTAAGCCTTACTGATGAAGGGGTAAATATGCAAAAAAAATATAATTTGAGATTTGACACGTAACACCTTAAATCTCTGAGTAATGAGTTTTCAAAATGGAAAGTAGAAAAAAAAAAGAATGATGTGATGGAAGGTCTTCAAAAGAAGAGCTTGGCAACTGTCCATTCTAAAACTCACTGACTTTTTCTTCTGTCATAGTTTCACTAAAAGTGAAATGTTGATAATATTACTTTCCTCGGTCTGGAAGGAGTCATCTTAACATCTTTTGTTGCTTTCCCTTTTCTGTAAATCTTTTTTTTTTTTTTTATCTTTATTGGTACATTAAATATACACATCATGATTGCACTCCATAATGGGGATTTGTACCAGTATAAGACACAATCTGTAAATCTTAAGACTTAATATATAATGTCTAAGTCTTTCCAAATAATATGAGTCCAGAGTTAGGATATTTGTCTCTTTTCCATTTTTTTTTTTTTTTTGGAGACAGGGTCTGGCTTTGTAGTTCAGGCTGGCCCTGAGCTCAGCCTCAAACTCACATCACAGCAACCCTACTGCCTTCTGCCTCCTGAGTGCTGGGATTACAGGCGTGAGCCACCACGTCCCGGCACTGTGGAATGTGGTACTGATTGCTGCTGGGCTTGAGTCTCTACGCCCAGGGATCGAACCCTGGGCCTTGCGCTTGCAAGACAGGCGCCGGATCCTCTGAGCTAGATCCCCGGCCCTTTTCTCCTTCTTTAATAGCAAACTTATCCTGTTTCTTTTTTTTCTGAAGAGGAGAGATAAGAACGGAGGGAAAAGAAAAGCTGTGAGTGTGACTATGCCCATTTAAAGACAATAACTTGATGTAACCACTCCCCAGCCCCAGTCGTTTGTTCTTTCTGAAAGGACAAATGCCCTTGGGCAGGAAGGACAGAGCAGCCTGCTGGAGCCACCACGACGTCTCCTACTCACAGGCTGACATCACTGACATGTCAGTGCGCACCATCCCAGCCAGTCTAGATTGTCTCACATTCTCAATACTTTGCAGCCAGCTCCTGGACGTGGATCAAAAACCAGCTGCCATGAGCCATGTCTGTTCTATGAACACTCTTTACAAGAACAGAGTGAGGCCTGTTGTGGTGGACAGGTTGGAAGACTAGGAAAAAGATGGTGGAATGTGGCTGCTTGGTCAGGACATCCACAGGACTCCTACAATGGCTTGGGAGTCTTTGGGTGCATCCCAGAAATCACACAGCAGCATCAGAGGGTGCACTGTTCCCAAGAAAGGACAATGACAGTTTATCAGACGATACTCAAAAAATCGCTTCTGTCCAGAATACTCTTCTATCCTCGGCTTTGAGGCTTCAAGTGAAGTTTGTCTATGAGGGGAACCTGAGAAAAACAGGCTGCTGGATGTCTGCCTTCTTGTTATTCTCATACTCAAAAGGACATGAGAATTTTAATTTCAGATATCACATACTAATAACTAGAGAGGTGGAGATAAGAAAATCACAAACTAGAAAGAAATAAAAATCATTCCAGAAAAGGTTCATTTTTTATGGGATGCTTACTATTCTGATTTGAGTTTTTAAGGTTGACTAGAGATCTGTATGTCTGTTTTCTACAATGATGAAATTTAAAAGTATAAATATTTAGTGTGTTATATGGACATCAAAACTATATAACTGTCACTCTCCTTTATAACTGTGTTTGTCCATGAGAGGCTAATCAGTTTTCTGAACTTAGGATAAACAATTGTGCATTGGACTTGCACAATACCTCAGATAAAGGAGGCATTTTAAGCAACTGCTGCTTGCAAATTATGCAATGATTACATCTTCATATTTTAAAATTGAGTCTTTAATGGACAGAGCAAGGAAAGCTCATAAAACCTGGGTTGTTATTACTTGATTCTGTGTGCACGGTGGAGGCAAGTAATGAATGATATTGGTAAATATTTTTAAACAATTGTTTACTTGAAAAAAAATAGTGGAAAACTTTTGAGAAAGTCCATGTTTTTGTTCATTCTGTTTTTTCAATGGCTACATTCTTTCATCCGTAATTTTAAAAATTAATTCTACAATTCACTAAAGAATGACAAATTTGAGTCATTTACCTCGAGGACATACTCATAAGTGAAATAAACAGGATACAGATGTGTAAGTACCAAATCTTTTCTCCAGTATGAGAAAGCAAAGGTATAAATGAATGCCAAAATGTATGATAGGTAATGTGAAATAGGAAGGAAAAAAATATGCAAAAGGAAAAGGGAAAGAGTGAGTAGCAGCAAATAAAGAAGGGAAAGAAAAAATTTGATAGTAGAAAAAAGAAAATAAAGATTATGTATATGGGGGTGGGCTTCTAGGGAGGGCAGGGAACAGGGAAAAAAATGGGAATCAAGATGTGTCATGTACAGGTACAAATTTTCAGGGTTAAATGTGATCATATTGTATGTATAAAATGTACCAATAAAATCAATTTTTAAAATTCTGATTTGAAGTTTTTCAACTGTTTTCTCAGTATCTGATGTGCTCTTTAAGTTCTGAACTGTTATGTTTCTTGAAGACAGATATTCATATTCAGAAATCCAATGCAAGGATGCTTTTTTTAAGATTTAAAAGCATAATCTATGACTCTTTAGAAGGCAAATATTGAATGAGACAATACTTGTCAAGAGAATTAGGAAAAGAAAAAAAATGTATAACATTCTGTGGTTCTCAGATCACTCCAAATATAAGGGAAGAAATGACTAATGACAGCCTAATATAACTTAATTGAAAGAAATTTAATTATTACAAGTTTTCAGATACTAGTTTAAAAGAAAACATTCAATTTGGTAAAATAAAGTTTTACAAATCTGTACTTGTCAGTTGTCAAGCCAAGCATGCAGAAGACCTATGATGACAAATAGCACATAAACATAAAATGCTGTGTAAACTGAGGATCTGAAAGAACACACATTAGAAAAATGATTTTCAAAAAATAGAGTCAATCTGTAAAGTCCTCAGGAAAGCAAGCATGGAAAGACTAATAGGCTGGCTCAAATTAATATCTACATACAAAAATTCAATCTTACTGAACTTTAAAAACTTCTTTCAATAATTCCTCTTCCAAGTAATCTAACAAATGTATGAAAACTTTCTTCGAGAAATATTCATTTTTAGCATTCATTAATTCTCTCTATTTTGAGTGGAAATATCTACCTAAGATAAACATATTTTGCCCCTGCGCCCAGATATATCACATACAGGACAGATCTCCAAGGATGAATGCGATTGTGACGGATACCTAAAATGTACCAATGAAGGCAAAAAAAGAAAGCACAGACATACTGAAAGGTTTCCTTTTTCATTCATTTTACCCAGTTTTCTCTCCTCTAGGGTCAGATTTTCTGTTTTTCCACATTCTTCCCTCTCCCTGAAGTCGTGACTGGAAGCATAAGGTTAGCAGCTTCTCATCTCAAAGCTCACCCACTCTCCAGTTCTGACGACCATAACCTTCCCGGGCTCATTTCTGAGAACTTGCTAGGGCAACTGAATGGAGTGAGGGACCATCATGGGCCCACTCGGCCCTCAGAACACCCTGGGAAGGTTAATTATTATCCTGTTTACAGAGAAAGGAGCAGGACTGGCTGGTAAACACACAAACCTAAGTAGATCCTGTGAGCTTGGGACAAGAACGCTTTCAGCCTGCCCCTCAAGCCAGCATCATCTCCCTTAGATTCGACTCAGATTTGGATGATCGACTTTATATGAAATCATTGTAGTTAGGCCTTCACTTACTTGATTTTAAAAATCAAATACCTATGGAGTAGATAATGCACCAAATGGATGATAGTTCTTTACTATGAACATGAGTGAAATGCAGCTTATCAAGTTTGTTGATATGAGATTTGGTGATGGTTCATGGGGCCTCAGGTAAGTAAGCTATCAAATGAGGAGGCAAAGGTGCGAAAAGGTCGTCTCAAGACAGCACTACTTCCTGGCTCTGCCAGGACAGAAGCCAGTGCCACTGGACACTGGGTCCCTATTCCACTCCAGGTGAGAATATCTAGAAGTAGCCTACTCATCCTTTGGAACTGCTCAAATCCTCCAAAAACACTGATTAACAGGAAATTTATGAAACTAGACTCATAAATATTCAAATCAGAGGAAAGTGAACTTACTTGGAGTATAAAATTGATGCTGGGGGGTTTATACTGTTACTCTCATAAAGATACAGAGGTGATATACCATGTAAATGTTTACGCAGTAAGGTCTACTTTTAATATCACAGTGTGTACTTTATGCATTTTGTTCATAATGTTATATCTCTCACTGATTTACATACAGACTTTCAGAACTCAGTCTTGTCCCACGTATGATAATATTACGTAAGCGGTAGTTGGGCCTCCGCCAGCCCTCACCTTCCCTTTGTAAAGCTGTTTCAAAACAAAACAAAACAATCCAGAGTCAGGCAACTCACTTCTACTCTCTTTTCAATAAGTAGAAGGCAGGGGCTTGGGATTTAGCTTGGTGGTTCCAGTGCCTGCCTCAGTAGGTAGAAGGGAATTTGGCTGGGTTTTTTATATTATTATTCTTTGTTTAATTATATCATTAAACTAAATATCTCTATTAAACTTTCTTCTTTTTTATTCACTTGACTGTCTTATTGGTAGCATTTGGTCAGTGCCACACTATAGGGTCCAGAAGATCTTTGCTGAAAAGTGTTTTCCTCTAGTGCTTATCTACTATCAGCAATGTATTGTATCATTTCATATTGTATTGCTTCACATCATATGATATCATATTGTATTTTCAGTGCTGAGGATTAAAGCCATGACCTTTTCCCTTGCTAAGCACACACTCCTTCACTGGCAACACCCTCCTTATCAGTGTCTCTCATGCTCAGAACGTGGAAAACATTGAAGTCTTAAAACATGAAAGTCTATATGTTTTCTATGTTTTCAGTCTATGTGTTTACAGACAAAGTATTTTCCTTAGACTCACTGGATCAAGCTTAATAAGAACTATTTTTTGTTGCACATTCTTATGTTCTGTGATACAAGAGAATGGAGTACGATGTAGATGCCTAGTACAATTCAGTAGTCTTTCATAAGACACTAATTTAATCATGTAGTCCACATGTGAAGTTAGTTTTGTCATCAACGTTATGCCTAGGATTCTCTCTACTTCTATTCTACATCTCCTTGTTTTCTTATTCTAATAATCTTGTCTTTCAAGGAAAGGATTCTCATCAGATATAATGGTGTGACTTTTATGATCATCAAAAGATGTACTTTATAGAGAAAACGCATTGAATGAATTTCACTAAACTGATTTGCTTCGCTTATCAATTCAAGTGCTTCCTCTTCTTTCTTTTCTTTAATTTTTTATTGAATTCCTATCACTAAAATAAAAATTAACTCCTCAATGTCTTTCATACTTCCTGCCTTTTCTTCCTCTTTTTTTCTTACATGATTCTTTTTTCAAATATTCTCTTCTTCACATTCTAGTTATTCTTGGATTTGTTCCCTTTTGACTCTGATCATTTTATTTTCTTGGACCTTGTTGTTATTTCTTACTTCCCTTTCACTGCTTGCTTCTTTTCTCTTAATAAGTTTTTCATTTTTTCTTGCCTGCCTGTTTTATCATCTTTCTCTTAAAGATCTCTGGTAAAAACCTACTCTATTCTAGATTTTAAGAATATCTTTTTTTTTTTCAGCCAAAGTATTTATGAAGTCACAGTTCCTGTCTACTATCTAGAGAGCACCAAGTTCGGGAGAAAGGATTCCTGGGAGCTGACTGTGTCCATCCTTCCCAAGCATATTCAACACGACATCTGTCATTTCTCATAAAATGTACAGGTGTATGCCCTATGCACCAGTTAGACTAAATCAAGTACCCGAGGCACATGCTTAGTCAGTCAAGCACGTTGAAGAAACACAGCAGGAAGATTTCACAACCACTTTCTAAACTGAACAGGCTGAGCAACTGAATCGTTTACCCAGTGAGACAGTTTTAGCTGAAGTAAGGCGAAACTCAACTCATCCTGATTGAAATATGAAAGGCTATTATTACCCAAAACACCATACGTAGTAATGTCACCAAGAATTCTTACTTTTAGTGGGTTACTATCCATGCTACTAGTTTTATTCTGAGCTTGGCTTCTTCACGAACATGGCAGATCCCTGATGGCAAACCTTTTAGAGACCAAGTACCCAAACTGCAACCTAAAACTCACTCAATTATCACTGCGCCTGGGAAAACAGACAGTCTCAAAGAAGGGACGAGGAGGCGACCAGCATGTTTCCACTGCATTCAGGAAAGCTGTGCAGAGAGCACAGAACAAGAAAGGGTGATGTACACATTGCGTGTGCTTTTCCCACGGAATTATTTTGCTAATCATAGGATTAAAAAATAAATAAACATTTTATTTTAGGAAATGGAGCTTCTCCAGATTTTAGTAAAGTTCGTCTAGTAACACTTTCTAAGATAATTGACCCCAACCACTGCTTAGTATCATTGTTATTAAATAATAAAAATATTATCATTTTTAAGAACAGTAACAAATAATAAATGACTGTTTGATGATAACAATGATATTCTTATTAGAAATGAATGCTTAAAGATCAATTGGTGAATATTACAAAATAAATAGCATAAAATTAAGGGTAAGCCAAAATAGGAGACAGATCATTCGAAAGTATAAAGAGTCCCAGAATGCAAGTGAAGGACTGGTGCTCATCCCCCCAGAAGTGATCACATCAGACTCCTTTTGGACTAGATACTGAGTAAGGAGCTTATGAAATTAAAGGCCAGGACTAAAACAACAGAATGCTCAAGAAAGTCATCCACATGGTCATTTGGGTATGCATAGAGACTGCAGGTCGGGTCACTTTTATAGCAGTAAAGTACTTACTTGTAGATAACAGATCATATACATGTCTTCAAACAAATGAATGTCAATGCTTAACCCCTGACAAAAAGGCCCAGTTGTATTTCCCAGAGTTCCTGCATGTCACTTTCAAGAGGATTTTCCCCAGTAAGTAAAATACTTGTATTTTTCCAGTATTTTACAGAGGAAAATAGAATGTTATCTGCAACAATGAGTCATCGGCCACTGCAGCTCGACAACATCCAGGTCTTTGCCCATCTCTGCAGCCCTTCAAAAGGAGAGGACTATCTTTTAACAGCACACATAAATCCCTGACTGCCTGGCTGCAGAGCATAATTAATTCTGGCCTTTTTATGCATAATGAAACACCTCGACCACCTGACCTCAGTGGATCTGAGCTTCTTCTAGGCACCTGAAGTAGGGAGCAACCTGGTTCTATTCCCACTAAGACACTTCTGGATGCTTTGTGCATCATGTCTTCAAAACGTATCTCTCCGAACAAGCACCTCAGGCTCGAGAAAACAATCAGCCACCTGTATGAACCGTTTTCCTAACTCCTGAAAGTGTGAGCTATTTTGTATTTCAAATTCTTGGCGGTAACCGAGCTTTTACTTCTCAGCTTGTGCCTGCTGTGGAAGAGTACATAAACAGAAAGTTATCTTGAGTAGCAGCTGCTCGGTATCATTTCCTTTTATTAGAATAACATTTCATATTTGAGTGCATACTCTCAGGCTGCCTTACAGAGGCCATTATTCTTTGGAGAATACAAACAGGTAAAGGTTCAAGGTTCCATTTCAAACCACAAAGAACAAGAGGAGTAAACATGTAGAAACAGCATTCAACTGCAAGATTTACTTTGAAAGGCTTTCTTTACTTGATCACATTTAATTACTTGAGCTCTCTGAGCTGTCTTGAAGCAAATGCCTACTTTTAAAGACGTGTCAACACACCTGTAAATGTGGTTTCCTCGCTTGAACTAGAGACTGTGCACAGAGTAAGTGCATAATGAAACACAGAATTCCTCTCACCTGCTTAGGTGTGACCCCAGGCATGCGAATGTCCAAGGCAAAATCAGACGAATCAATAGGAATGATGGGTCTAGTGGCACCAAGACATTCATTGGAAAAGGATCTGGTGGTTTCTTTAAACCTTGAAGGAGAAGACAGTTTCAGTATCCATGAGCAAAATGGGAAGGAGGAGAACAACAACAACAACAACAACAACAAAATTCTATGACCTTAAGACACACGATTACGGGCACAGACCCAAGGAACGCTCCAAAGACGTAATGAATAATCTTCCATGTAACAGAATTGTATTGTATAGCTCAGGATCAACACATGCTCAATTTGTAAACAAAAGACAAGCTACTTTTAAATCTCAATTCAATAAAAACTTGCCAGAATACCTATTTGCTTCTACTTAATGAAGATACAGTATTAATACACTAGAAATTAACATTATTACCCACATACCAATTTTCTAATGAAAGAACTCAGTACAATTATTGATAACTATCTGATAAGTGTCCAACGTTACCAGTTGGAAACAAAAACTGAGCATAATCCTGCTAAAAGGCGGAGTTATACGGGGAGGAAATAAAAGACTGCGTTGTGAATTACAAATGTACAAGGGCATAAATATTTAATGTGGTAATTATGAGGCGTGTGTGTGTACAGCGCAGCGTTTCCCAGTGAGCTATCACAGCCCAGGGTCTGCTGCTCCTCTGTTGATCCATCTCGCTGTTTTCTTCTTCAAGCTCTTCTAAACAGCAAGTCAGCCAAGTCTGGAAGATTACACTACAGTTTCTGAGACGTGTCCTCCAGAGGGGGTGCGCAGTATTGGAAATCTCAACTTCTCATCGCAGTTCCCAAAGCCAAAGCCAGGGCAGCAGCTGGGCTGCATGCAGTACAGCGAGGGTTTGTTTGATTTTTCTTTTTTTCAAACTAGACTTTACAAGAAGTTTCTGTGCTAAGAGCCCCAAGCAGACTAGATGAAGGCAGATCCACCATGCAGAACGTCGCCCACACTCCGGGGTTACCCGAGGGACCGCGTCTCCCACCCGCGCGCGCACGAGCCACGCCGAGCAGCCTCGGGCCTCGGAGCCGCGAACCCGCCGCGCGCCGACACCCACCTCTTGAAGACGGCGAGCGGGCTGCGCAGAGCCGCGGCGCCCTGCAGCGCGAGCAGGAGCAGGGCGAGCAGGCTGCGCGCTCGGCCGCCCATCTCGGCCGCTCGGCTGGCTCGCTCCGGGCGCGGGCGGCGGCGACTACTTCATGGCCCGCGCGCGGGGCGGCGACGCGTCGTCCCGGCTCCTAGACGCGCGGGCTCGTCCGGGCGGCTCCGGGGCGCCGGCGACTGTGAGCGCTACCGCGGCGACCCGCGTCACTCATCGCTGGGAACCTGTGAAAATAGAAGCAGATAATGGATGACTAACGCGTGACAGCGCCGGTCCTCGGCGAATCCCCGCCGGTTGTCTGATCCGCGAGGAGGTGCGCGGCTCGCGCCCGAGCCTGGGGAAAATGCCGGTTTACGATCGTCGCTCCCGGAGGGACCCCAGGACGAGCCCCAAGTCTCCCCCACACCCAGACCCCGGCCGGGTTCCTCCCGGTCCTCCCCACCTCACTCCCGACTCCTTCTCACTTCCTCTATCGCTCCCGCCTCTCCCCCAAAACGCTCTCGATCCAGGGCTGAGCGTAAACAAAGTTATTCAGTCAAATGACGAACTGAAGCACGAGGGGGGGCGGTGCGCAGAGGGGCAAAGACAAAGCGCTCGGATACAGCGACGATCACACGGAAACAGACTTTAGGAACAAAGGCGGGTCCGTGTGCGCTGCCTCGGGGCTACAGACGCGAGAGGCGCCCCGCCGAGGGCCCGGGGGTCAACAGGAGGGCGGCGGGTTCACAGTTACCTTGTAACAAAACTGCGGGGACTCCCGCGTAAGAGCCCGGTACACACATACACAGTACACACACACACACACACACACTTCCCACACTAAAGTTTGGGGAGTCCCACCAGGACTGCAGACTAAGGAGACACTGCTCCAGTCAAGTGCGTTTATCTAGAAAAGCTGTGATCCAGAGCTTCCTCTCCCTCTTCATGAGAGGTATCGGGGTGAGGGGCACCCCACCATGTATTTGGCAGGCTGAGCAACCAGCTCTAGAGAGAAGGAAAAGGCCGCGAAGGCTCAGGATCAGGGTCCCTCTAACCTTCGTGGCTCCTCTCCCCAGGCCCCTCTCTCTCTCCAGAATATTCCCGCGCTCCTTCTGACCAGCAAAAGAGCCTGACTGGCTTCCTGCCCTCACCCTTCACCTCTCAGCAGAGGAAACTGAAGAATGTGGCCGTACTGGACGGACTCACGTGACCCGAGGGCCTCAGGTCCTTGGCTCATACATATTCCAAAGAGATTCCCAATGAGTCCCCTAATCATTTGCAAGTCCTCAGAATTCTCCACGTTCCCATTCTCCATTCGCTCTACAGAAAAAGGGATGTGTGTATATTTATGAATCATTTGGGATCAGCAGTAATCTTGGTCGTTTGCTTGTCCCCGCGCTGTTTTTTTCCCCCTTTCACAAGTCAATAAATTTATATCCCTTACTTCTCTTTAATCTTTGTCAGTTTATTCCAAGGAGACTTCAGTGGACTTAGGGGAAATTTCCTTTTGCTCCGTCCTAAAGAGGCCACACAGATCTAGACTGACACCTGAGAATTTCGTTCAACTAGGCTCAATTTTAAGTGTTCGTGTGTTTACTTTACCAATGCCCTCAATTTACTTCAGATTCTGTATCAGGTCCGAGCAGGGCAGTTGGAAGGCCTTCACTTAAAATGGATCACTCACCATGTAAAACATAATTCCAAAGATAAAGATTTATTAAAATTTTATTGGAATCAAAAATCACAACCCTGGTTAGAGAATGTCACATCATTTGGCCAGAAGAATAACTATAAAAATAGAAAAGCAGGGGACAGCAGGATGGGACAGCTCAGTGGTTGGCTGGGTCCAACCCACAGCCTACGCCATGTGTGCACACGCACACACACACACACACACACAATCAGTGAGGTCATACACAGTAACATATCAGCCCCTGTGCAATCCTCTGGAAAATACAAGTGATGAAACCAACAGAAAAACAAATAAACAATGAGCCCCAAGCCGCAGCAAACAAACATGAACTAACCTTAAATGCAATGATATTCTTCATGGTCAGGGCTTGGTAAATACAAGAATCATACCGTACCTCAAGTAGAAATAAAGTGCACCTTAATATTCAGCAAATTCAATGGTGCTCAAGGCCAAGAACCTCAGCTAATTTACATATGCACTGACAGCTTTAAAGGACTGATAGTATTTGTTTGAACTTTCTCTTTGGCTTGCTGCTTGAGCAAAAAAAAAGAAAGGAAAAAAAAAAAACCTTCAGCTTTGTCCTCATTCTGTGGGTAAGAAAAGGATTCCTTATGGAGGAAGACAAAAGCTGAAGGGTATACTATAGCCTTGGCTCCAAAAGTAGCATTATCCTATCAAATGATAATACTTTCTATTTCCAGAAATTCTAGGACAGTCCTTTTGTTGTAGAAATACAACTGCCAACTATTTAATGTCCAATGTGCCAAGTCTGTGGTTCCACAATATTTAGGAAATGAGTTGCAAACCAAAGGAAGAAGTTGGGAGACTTTAATTGGAAATAAAGAGTGAAGAGTAGCTTCTAGATCGCCAGGAGGAGTCATGAGTGGGTGGCCATCGAAGGCCTCTGTCAGGGGTGATTTATACAGGAAGTCAGTGTGGGTCCAACTAACACTAATTCATAGGATTACAATAAGGCACTTAGCCGTTACAAGTCCAATAGGGAAACAAGTCATAAAGCAGGGATCCATGGGAAGGACAAAGGCATGATGGGAAGGGCTAGGTCCACATACTCTGGTCACCCACATGGGCACTGATATCTATCTGGGCTCTCTGGACTGGGTGGTGCTAATTACAGTACAACTTCAAGGTGTTGCTTGTCCCTCAGGGAGGGGGCACAGGTCTGGTGACAGCCTTTTCATCTTGTGGCCCAGGCTCCTGCAGATGCTCCTCTAGCCACAATTCTGATATTCATGGTCTTTTGTGTGTTGACTTCCTTGAGGGTCCAGTTCTTCTCTGACTGGATATTAGTTTCTATGCAACTTAGCTGCCTATAATCCTTCTAGTTTGCAAGAAGATTTGGTATTATACAAACACTTGAAAACAAATTTATTATTACAATTCTCAAACAGTACCTTTAAGTACTAGCCTTTGGGGAAAAAGAAATCCCATTTATTTGTGATTGATTTTTGTAATCTTTGATGTCCCTGAATCACTTGGTAAAAGAAAAGGCAACTGAAGTGGGTGGAAGCAAGACTGATATTTGTAGCCATGAGTAGGACATCTTTTGTTATAGAAATGAAATCAACTATGCTTTTTATTTCTTGATACCTTGTAAAGACAAAATGCAAATCATGCAGAGAAAATCGTGTCTGTTTTGTTATAATTTTAAGTAACATGAAATATATAATATTTAAATCGTAGTCTCTTTTTATAGCACTTTTTTTCAAGCTCACTACAAAATACTGTAGTAAATATGAAGGTTTAAGAAAACTCAAGAGAATGGAGTCTATAAGGGAGAGGAACCATTACCTAAGGTAGGTTTAGAAAGTACTCTTCCTAGAAGTGTACCATAAAAGGCACCAGGGAATTTTAAAGAAAGAGCCTTCAAAGGGAGAGAAAGAAAGAAAAGGATGAAAGTAGTCTTCAACAGAAGCAGCAGGTACTGTCCACGTGTTAGTGGATGGCTACAGTGGACTCAAGGAGAGGGGATGAGGAGCGTGGTAAGTAAAGGAAACAGCAGGGGCCGACGTACCCAGGCAGGAAGCAGTGTATGAAAAGCAAGTAATAAAAGTTCTACCTCCTGGGTTCAAGCTGCAGGCCCAGATTTATTATTTTACTGGTAATGCAAAGCAAATATCCTGTTTACATCTCCATAAATTCTTCAGGTGAGAATGATTTATAGCTTAGACCTACATGGATATTAATTCCAGGAGCAGCATTATTAGATAGTGAGTTCAGAGGACCAGAAAGCCAATTTGGCTCTTACAAAATGGGTAGTGTATTCCCCCCTAACATTCATTTAAAAAAAAGAAAAAGCAAAAAGTTTTCTGAAATTTGCAGTTGGTGAAACACTCAAATAAGTACATTGACCATTCATGCATGGATTAATTTATTCAGCAAGAGAGAATCAGTATTGCATAGCAGCTACTCATGGACTGAAGGAAAACTGCCTGGTCCCTGGCTTTATCATTTACAAGTTGGGTCAGTCTGTGCCTTAGTTTCCTCATCTGCAAATAGAAATAATCACACTGCCTATCTCATAAGAGCTGTTGCCAGGAATAACTGTATTAGTATCCTCCGGATAGTGCCAGGTGCATAATGTCTGCTATTACTGTCCTTGCAATAACCACATATTGAGTGTCTGAATGCTGGGATGCTGATAATCAAGACAGATAAAGTTTGTGCTCTTACACAAGTTCACCTCAACAGGAGAAAACAAATAAAAACAATAAAAATTACAAACTGCATTTTCTCTTAAGGAGTTTTTTGTCGGGCTGTTGAATGGCATGATTTAAACTGATAAAGGATGTATATCTGTTCACGTTACAACTTGACTTATGTGGACTATGGGCAAAAACTGGGCAGGGTACAAGTAAGTTTATAGGGGTACCGAGCAGCAACGTTCAAAATAACAAGGAACCAGAAGCAACTTATATGAAATTGGTAAGAAAAATGTACATTTAAAAAAAGAAGTATTATGAAACCCACAATATGATTGCATCTCTTTTAAAAAGGACAATATAGGCCTATTTTTATAACCAAAAGCATAACCTATAATTATTTCCTTTTACATAATTAAAAATATTTTGTAGGGCCTCTAACTTACAGAAATATTGTGAGTACTGTACAAAGAAACTTCTTTTTTTCTGCAATCCTGAAAGAGGACGTTAACTGATATAATTCTTCAACACCCCTAAATATTTTGGTGTATTTCCTAAAATCAAGTACCTCCTACTATATAACCCTAGTACAGCCACTGAAATAAAAAGGTTCCTAGAGGCAAGTCGTCTAATCCTTGGTCCTCAGATTTTGCCACTGGTAACAATGATGTCCTTCATGAGGAAAACAATCAAATTCAGAAGCAGGCCTGGCGTGGAAAGTTGTCATGTCTCTGGTCTCTTTCACTTCAAGACAGTTTCTCAGTCTGTCCTTGAAGTTTAGAACCTTGACTCTATGGAAGGTTACGGGCTAGCTATCTGGCAAAATGTCCCCTTCTGTTTGCTGTACATCTCATTAGGACCAGATTCGGAAAGAGGCGATGCTGGCTTCTGCTCACTGCAGCTCTATGAGTTACCCATAGCTGCATAACACATCATTCCAAACTTAGCTGTTGAAAACAATAAACATTACTTCACATGGTTTCCACTCATCAGGAAAAGCTTGGCTGGGTGCTTCTCCCATCAAGTTGCAGTTGTGATGTTGGTCAGCGCATAGTGACTGAAAAGTGACTGGAGCGCAAGCATTTGCTTGCAAAGGGTGCTGGCTCCTATAGCTGCCAATTAGAGCTGGATGTTGGCAGGAGCACATCCTCACTACGGGAGGGCTGTCTGGGTGTCCTTACAACATGGCAGCAGCTGAGCCGCCCTGCGTGGGCAGTGTTTTTCATAATGTAGCAACAGAAGGCACATAACCGTCATTACTGTCACATCCTAACACTATGCAGGTCAGCCCCAGTCGGCATGAGAGAAGACTACCCGAGAAGACTGTAGTATGTGAGGACCGTCTCTATTTGATTAGACGGCAAACCTGTCTCATTACTGGTGATGTGAACTCTGACCAGTGTTCTCTACTAGGATTTTCCTCTACACAGTTACTATTTTTCCCTTCGTATTGAGTGTTTTGGGTGGACAGGTTTTTATTTTTAAAATATTCCACTTCTCCTCAATCTTTTAATTTACTCATTTACTGATTATATCTTAATGGACTCATGGTTACTTGTTTTGTTCAGTGGATTTTAATCTGTTATTTATTTACATCACTGTCTTTGATACTCAAATAATCCCCATTATAGCCTCTCAGTATTTGTGCCCCTTGAATATGAGCCCACTGCTCCTGGGGTATTTCTTGTTTTCTGCCTCATCTCCCATGTGAGCTCAGCAACCCTTTTCTTTATGTCCTCTGTCCACTTGGCCTTTGTAGACATTCTACATTGAGATGCTCACATGCAGATATACCTTTTTATCCCAATTGGGCTTACATACCATGTGCCAAGTGCCCCCAGGGCCTATGTGCCAAAGACAGTCCCTAGCTTGATGCTCTTGGGATGTAGTGGGAACTTTAAAAAGAAGGAAGGCCCACAGAAAGTCTTAGGTCACTCAGGATGTATCTTAGAAGGAGGTAGGGGAATGCAGGCTTATTCTCTTTTTGTTGAGTATTGCCTGTGAGGAAAATGGTTTTGTCATATGCTCCCAGCCATAATGAGCTGCCTTCCCACAGGCCCAAAGCAAATTAGCCAATCATGGATTTAAACTTCCAAAAGTATGCCTCAAAATAAGGCTCTCTAAGTTAATTACCTGAAGTATTCGCCATAAGAATAAAAAGCAAGTTTCCCAGGACACAATCCCCCTATGCTCATGCCCCCTTGTTCCTGTGGGTTCTGTGACCTGATGCCTTATTATTCTTCTTGTTTGGTCACCTTGCTTTGTCTCACAAAATAGTTTAGGGCTATGACACAGCAAAGGAAAACAGAGGAATTCCCAAAAGCAAAATATACACATGCATTTTTAAACAGAGATATTGTAACTCAAACTACTTTATCTCTACTTATTTTCTGTGGGAAAAAGAGACTTTTCATATACTTTTACAGCTGTTTAACTTTTACTAGCTTATGTTTCTTCTCTAACCAGAAGAAAATAAGGGTACATATATCTTAAAACATTTTATTGAGTATAGTTCTATAGAATTCAATTTACACGTTAAAACTTGAGTGTTAAATAATGTCTTGAAAAGATGAAAAAACTTACCTTCCTGTACTCAGCTAGAATATTTCACACTAAGTGATGGTGGGTATACACCAACAGCACAAGAGTTTTCAAGTTCAGTGTTCAATAATTTGGGCTGAGCAAATCTTTGCTGGGGGTAGGGGCTGTCCTGAGTGTTAAAAGATCTTTAGTAACACCCTTGAAATCCATCCACTAGATGCCAGTATCACTCAGCTCAGCTGTAGCTACCAAGAAATGTCACCACACATTGCCCACTGTTTTCTGAAGAGTAAAATCACCCTGGTTAAGAACCATTATTGTCATGTGGCTCCATAAGATGAAACCTACTTTGTCAATTGAATACAACATCACTTCTTTTAAATAACTATGGAACAAAAATGTCTAAAAACTGTGCTTGCAAATGTGGTACATTCAAAGAATGGAAAAATAATCACCACAGTAAGTAACACCTATTGAGTTATACTCCAGGCAATGATTATGTATATTACCTCACTGAGTTCTTAGCTCAGTTAAGTATGGGTTATTATTTTTCTTTTATAGATAATGATTGTAAGGCCTAGAAAAATTAATTTATTTGGCCTGGTTCCACAGTGGTAGAGCAAGGCCAAGATCTACACTTGCTAACACCAAAATCTATGCTTTTAACTGATATCTTCCAGAGCAAAACATACACTCTTCATTTGCCAACGCCACATTGAATAATATTTTCTGCACTGAGTTTATTTGGGACTTGTCTCTCCTCATGTATAACAAATGTGAAGTCTTCTTTTAAGTACAACAAATAGGCAAATTCTCTGAAGGTTATTTGATTATAAAATAATCATAACCAATGTTTATTGAGCAAGTATCACATCTAGGCCTTGCCTCACAGTGTGGATCCTCACAACCATGGTATGAAATTTGTACTATGACTCCTATTTTAATAAAATGGCCATTAGGATACAAAGAGAAAGAACAGTCTTGGTCAGGATTCAAACACAGACCATCTCATGCCTCAGTGCAAGCTCAACTACACACAATAACTTAGATCTTCTGCCATCTACATTCTGAGGTAAGCATCTTTAACATTTCCTCTACAACCTGGCAAGTGTGACTCATCCAGGTAGCCCCAAGGGAAACAAATCAAAGGCCCATAGCGACAGTTCGAACGTGGCCCAGAAATAGGTCTTGTTTGACTTGAAAAGGTCTTGGGCCTTTTCCCCAAAATGTGAGTTCTCACAAGGAAATTGAAGATGAAAAAGCTCACGTAAAACCCAGATTTTGGGTGTCTCCGGAAGAGCTGGCATCACCAGGCTCATGTTTCCCGTGGGGGTGGGGTGGGGGTGGAGGGCAGCAATCAGCAGTGCCGCGTAGCGTGTCTCTTCAGAGCTGTGGCGGGCAATCCGCACGCGGCCATCATCCACAGCGTCACCTGCCCACTCTCTGACCCCGCGGCGAAGCCCAGTATTCTAGCTACTCCTCAGCACCCGGGATGAGCCCCGTTCGTGTAGCCTTTCTCTGTTTGCTTTCCATATTTGGCCAGCTTTTCTTATTAACATGACTACCCCATACTGAGGTCTCCGAAGTGCAGCTCCCCTGCTTTACCCAGCCCCGGGGCCACACTTAGATTCACTAAATTTCTCCTTTTTTTTTAAGGTTCTCTTCATCAGTAAGACAACAAACTGAATGGCATTTTCTCCATGTAGATTTATTAGTACTCATCTTTGCTAACACGGAATCATTTGAAGTCTTTCCCTTGCAAGTCAAAACTGGCTGGGTATCTGTCAGGGTATACAGGCACCTAAGGCCTCAGACGTAACATCCAGCATATGATACCACTGCACTAAGAGCTTGCCAACTGTGACAAATTTTATTTTACTTTATTTTTGGATTTCACGATCAGTACCAGATGCCCTTTAAATATGTCCATTAGTCATCGACTCAGTAGGTCCTGTAAATACTAACGTGGGGAAAATAACAAGAGACATAATTCTTAATTAAATTTCTCAGCTTTGACTAATACAAATGTTACTTCCTAGCACATGTATCTAAATTAAGTTGCTAGTGTATTTTACATTAAAATAAAACAGAGCCGTGCTCCAGAAGGCACACATCTTTTAGCTCTGAGTAAGGCCCTGGTGCATTCTCAAGAGAGGAAAAGGCGGAACTTCGCTGAAAGCAAGAGCATTTGCTGTTGACGTCACAGGGTCAAAATCGCCGGTGACGTCACCATCACAGCGGCTCCTTTGACGTTGCTCACTTGCCCCCATGTACCTCACTTATTTATAAGCCCAGATGCCTCTTCAGCTATCACTTGGCTTCTCCTTCCAAATTTCTTGTACAAACGGAGAGCTACTTAGTGGGGCGTGGAGCACTCAGCCATGTCCGCCCTAATCACGGAGCAAGACAGATATGAGAACCTAGCATCTTAGTCTATGGTCTCAAGGTGCCACGTTAGAAGTGAAGAAACTTGGTTCTTCCTCCGTGAAGTTTTGGAGGAAGTAGTTCGAAACTCACACCAAAGACCTGACTGCCTTTCAAATGTCAGGTTTGGCTCTTTCAAGAAAAGATCATTGAGTGACCCACTCACTGATCTAGGTATTAAATGACCAAGATCTTTCCATTAGCATTTTGCAGTCTTTCTTTGTGTGTCCTGTGGTACTATTTTCTCTTACTTTTAATAGGAAGTTAATACAGAATGGAGACAGAGAGGGACCTAATGTAAGAGCAGACACTTAGGGTAATGGGCTCCCACGCACCTGCTCTACAGGCGGCATTTGCCTTTTCTTCGGGTTTGTTGCTGCCCTCAATAAATCAGTATATTCAGTGAAATTTTTAAAAAGTTTTCCCTGTTTAAGACCTCTTGAGCTTAGGCATAATGATTCCTGAAACATTTTGATTTATACATAGATATGTTTGCAGTACTGAGGATCAAACTCACGACCTTGCAGTTGAGAGGCGGGGCGGTACCAGTGAATGAAATCCCCAGCCCTTTCATTTATATTTTGTAGTGCCTTCCAGTGGCTCCAAAAGCAGCAGTTATTAACCATAAGTAAAAACTCACTCAAACACGAACATACATCTACAAAATCAGAATTCTTTGTCTTTTCAATAAACCAAATAGGAAATGCCCAGACATTCATAAAAAGTTGTATTTTATCTTTTACCTTTTTGTGCTACTCAAGAGAAGCATTTTCTCCCATAACACATATTATCCTCAAATGATTCTTATGTTCTCAGTTTCAAGTATTCAAATCCTTGGAATAGGATGTTCACAAACACACGCTTCTTATAATAAAAATTTTGCTATCTCTTCAGATTTCTCAGCTGTCTAATTACAGTGCTGAAAGGGAAATCAGTGATCACGCAATACTACTATGTGATTGAAAAACTCAGAACTTTTCCTTAAAGATCATGAACAATTGTCAAAACATTGTCTCATATAATTCTGCCCTGGGTTTATGTGACCTAGTGGGATTCCCAGAATGTACACTACACACTGCGCCTCAGTCCATTTCAACCACATAATTTGAAAATTGTTAACACAAAAGAATATAGTTGATTAAAAACATCTCAGTGTCTTTTATTGTAAGGCAAAGAAGCAAGAATAATTGTAAGATGACCATTTGAATCTTAAATGTGCCTTTTACCACTGAAAGAACAAGATACTAAAGTAGCTTCTGTGCAGATATTTTAATTTCTAGTCTACAGTAATAATGGTTTTCTTTGATCAGTGTCCCCAAACTCCCCATAACTATCCATGAAGAGCCTGCTAAGTTTCTTCGGGCTGAACATGATCAAAGTGTCCCCATGTTTGTCAGAAGTCTTTGATGCGGTGGCACAAACAGGTGGCAGGTTTATTTCACTGCTATTCCACAGTTTCTTGCATCTTGAATTTAGGAAGAAGGGGTTTATTTTAACCAGGAACTTACAGAGTGGCTTGCTCTTTCCCAACAGTTAATCCTTTATACAAGGTTTCCTACAGAGACCTGAAGTACACCATGGAACTTAAATGAAAGCTGGAAAAAGATGAAGCCAATAATCCTCCAGCTCTGAGAGACATACTGCATGTAGTCCATGCAGTCCCCTTCCAAAGAGCCAGGCCTGAGCACGCCCATGTGATCATTCTGGCTTTCTTGCACTCCCTTACTGAAGTCGCATGCCTTCATCTTGAGTTGTCATCCAACTACAGGCTGAGTTTTCCAGTTACAGAAAAATGTGAACTAGCTCAGTTGTGCTTGCCAAGAACTAAAATAAAGCAATTCAAAAGCAATATGGTGGGGTTCCTGTTCTTATATCTTTAAGTAGGAAAGCCCCTCTTTAAAATAAGGACATTTGTGGAAAAATATTTTATAATGACAACACTGTGACAGGCAGAGAAAACTATGAGAGAAGAAGGAAAACACAGAAACAAAACTTTGTAAAAAGGGAGGGAGGAGCAGTGGAAGGGAGGACAGGGAATGGGAAAAACCACAACACATCATGTAGGTAGACATGCCAATGACGAACGTGGTCACAATGTGTATCTAAAATGTGCTAATCAACTTATAAGAAAAAAATAATACTATTAGTAATTAAACTAATATTAAACAAATGCTGAACATTTGCTATATTCTAGGCAGGACTGTGAGTCCTTCTTGTGTATTATGTAATTCTCACATCATGCTATGTCCCATTCTGCAGGAGTGTCTCCATCTCATAGATAAGGAAAGTGAGGCAGGGAAAGGCCGGGGCTGGTTGTCGAGTTCCTGTGAGGAAAGGTGGAGGGTGGCCCGAAACACGGCTTTGGCTGACTACTCAGCCAGAAGCTGCTCACCAAGGGGCTGCACTGACAGAGCCCGTACTTCCGGTATTTATTAAGAAAATGCATAAAGGTTATGCTTTCACATGAGTGTGTATTTTATAACACACACAACTTACACCAGTCGTCCATGGAAGAGTGAGATGTGCTGTGTGTTTGCTGCCGGGGCCTCCGGGCTCCATCCCTGACCCCTGAATCTCTCTCCTCCAAGAGATTCTGAAACAACCACTGAAGTGAAATGGAAGGCTTGCACTTGCAGCCAGAAATTGTGGTTCTGAGTAAGATGTTTTTAAGATTCACTTCACACTTCTAAACTTTAATTTCCCTGCTTAAATAGGGGGCAAAGATAAATGTGCTACCAAGGAATTATGAAGAGAAACAAGAAAATCTCAGCGAATTCTGAAGAGGAAAACCCTGGAGCGATCATGAGTTGTTATCAGTGTTTCAGGTTGAGCTTTATTAATAGATTAAAAGTGAAATCTTTCTTTCATCTTTCTAATTTTGTACCGCTCATTCTGAATCTATTTATATCTCATCTTCAAGTAACATTTCAGAGTACGATGACTACATTTTCAGTTGGCAGACACTACAATTACCACTGAAGAGTCAGAAATAAGGCCAAAAGCCCCACTCCAAACACTCGTCCTAACACTAAAAATAATAGCATTTTGCGGCAGGAACTTCATCCACAAGAATATATCTAAAATTCCAACTTAAGTCATTTAAAATAGGTTCCACTAAGATACAATTTAAATCTCACAGGAACTTTCGGTGTTATGTCAAAATGACTAGGAAACAGCTGTGAAGTGTCAGCACTGACAGGTTCTGTACGTCTCTTCCCCTGAGTTTGTGTTCCATGACATAAGGAGACCACATAGAGACAGACTCCCAGAACCATTGGCCCAAAGAAGTCAGCAGTGGAGACGAAGAGCATCAGTTTATATTTCAAACCCAGTTAGATATTTCTGGGAAAAAAAATACAAAACGGTAGAATGAACGAGGTTCACTGGGATTTAAATGAGACAAAGAGAATCTTATTAATACTTAGCTATCTTTTTACAGACACATGGACAAGGAGAGCAACTCACAGTTGACAAATCATTGTAAAGATGAAATGTGCTACCTGACTACTAAAAATAATAGGAGCATTAAATGCTATGTGAGTAATAAAGTTTATCATTATGTACTTGGTTCAATTGAATTATCAGAGAGATTAAGAACTACTTTGTTGGAAGATGGTTATTTTGAAATGGAAATTAAAAGTCAAGATGAATGCACAGTATTTATTTTAAAAATTTGCTTCCCACTATAACTTACAGGAGTTTCTAAGGTTACATCTTTGTGAGTGATAAAAATATGCCAATAAGACTTCTTTGATCTCAGAACAATTCATTCATAACAACAGGTAAAACTTTAGATAAAGCAAATAAGGTACTTCCAATGACCCCACACAAAGACTGTCCCCTTTTTTTCAAATGGCACTTTTAAAGATTTGGTAAAACTGAAATGACAATGTAGGATTTTAAGAGTTTAAATATGTTACTCATAGAGATATATAATCTATAGATTTAATAGAGAACATTTTTATTGTTACCTTAAAATATTCAAGTCACGTGTGGTGTCTGCTTGTAATCCCAGCAGTTAGAGAGATACAGCAAAAGGACCACAAGTTCAAGCTTAGTAGAGGCAATGCAACAGCTTAATGAAACCTTGTCTCAGAACTTCAAAAGGGCCTGGAATTAATGTAGTACAGTGTGAAGGCCCTAGGTTCAATCCTCAGTACCACCAAAACCAAGCAAATAAACATTAAGATCATGGTCCAAACTTTTAAAATTCCACTGAAAAAATAAAGCCATAAAATAATCAGTCACTCTAATTACTACTGATCAGAAAGTAGGTTTAAAAAGCTGACTATTATATCTTTCAACATAAATTTTTGGGAAATGTATGTGTGGAGCAGTGCATTAAAACTTAACAGTCTGAGTTTGACTGTTTAGTCATTACCAAAACCAAAACAGCAGGTGCAGAAGACTGCAGCACAGACCTGGGTGAGGCAGGAAAACTGGTGTGGATAAAACTAGGTGGGAAAGAAGGTATAACCTGTTGATTACAAAATTCCAGGACACGTGTGTGCAACAGTTCCTGAAGCGCTGCCCGTGGACTTCTCCAAAAACTCCAAGTTTCCAGTAGAATGGCCAGGACCTACCAGTCAACCTAAGGAGTGGGCGATACAAACAGGATGATCAATAGTCAACTCTTTGCTACTGTGGTCTTCCCCGTGATCTGCTCTCTTCTGTAGAATGTACATCATCCAAATAGGAGTAAGGTAAAAATACACGTAGTCACAGTGACAGACACAGAAAAGGCTTTCAACCAAGTTCAACATTCTTCATGATTAAAAACTCTGGAGCAAACAGATATAAAAGGACCATACCTGACTAGGACAGAGGCTATTTATAACAAATCCATAGCCAGCATTATATAATGTGGAAAAACCAAAAGCAGTCCTCCTTATAGTAGAAACAAGACAATGACATTCATTATCACTCCCTCTGGTCAACACAGCACTTGCAACACTAGCCAGAGCAAGCAAGCAAAGAAAAGAAATGAAAGGAGATAGACAGTAAAAGAACAATTTGAACTACTATTACTTGCAGATGCCATGATCGTCTACACAGCAGAACCAAAGAAACTCTTAGAATTAATAACCAACTTTAGCAAAGTAGCAGGATAAAAGGTCAACACACAAAAATCACTAGAATTTGTATATACCAACAATAACCCAGATATGAAGGAAATTCTAAAAATAAATGCCATTCACAATAGCTTTAAGAATAATGAAATATCTAGGAATATCTAAAAAGAAAACTTAAGTACTCTAAAGTATTTAAGTACTCTAAAATTAAGTACTCTAAAGGATATTGAAGAGGACATCAGAAAAGGAAAGATGTCCCTTGCTTCTGGATAGGAAGAACCAGGATTGTTAAAAGAGCCATACTTCCACAACTGTTGTACAGAGTCAGTACAGTCCCAATCTGATGCCAATAGTGTACTTTACAAATCTATAAAAACAATCCTTACATTTATTTAGGGCCAGAAGAGATCCAGAATAGCAAAAGTAATTTGGGGCAATAAAATCAAAGTAGGCAGCAAAAATGGTATGATCCTGAAACAAAAACATGCATCAATGGAGCCGAACTCAAAATACAGAAACCTCCTCAGACATATTGCACTCTTTTTGATCTTTGACCAAGGGTCCAGAAGCCTTTGTAGGAGGAAAGGTAGCCTAACCAGCAAGTGCTGCTGGGAAAACTGGTTACCTGCTCTCCTCCTTTCATTTGTCCCAGGCTCACTCTTCAGAGACTGTTTCTTTTCCTACCATTAATAAATGTAAAGTTTTGCTACTATTTGCACCAAATTTTTGTTCATCATAGCAAGAACCTAGAAACTACATGCAAAGGACACTCCAGCATCCTCAAAACCCTGACATAGGAAGGATAAGGGGGAAACGATGGACATGGGATGGACCAGTGGGAAAGACAGCTTCTAGACTGGCTATGTTGGGTGTGCATCTAGGAAAATATAAATGCATTGTACTGATTACTGCACTTTTGGCTCAGTGGAATTTGTATTTTACTTCCTGGTGTCTATATATGTGATATTTGTGATTAAACAGAAAAGATAAATTCAATGACATAGATGAAATAATTATATTATTATGAGTAGAGTTCACTCAAGTGTCCAGTGAAAATATATTTAACGTTTTTCATCAATTAAATTAACATTAAGAAAAATGGGAAAATTCCTTCCATAAATAATGATTTAACACTAAAATGTGTGACTTATTTCCTGAATTCAAGGGCACAGATTTGTTTCAATATTTTATGAGAATACTATGATTTCATTCTGAATTAGCCAAATCAGCATTTTTAAATAGCCAAGTTTATTTCTTATTTGTGAATTTTTTTTTTTTTTTTTTTTTTTTTTTTTTTTTTTTTTTTTTTTTTTTTTTTTTTTTTTTTTTTTTTTTTTTTTTTTTTTTTTTTTTTTTTTTTTTTTTTTTTTTTTAGACAGAGTCTTGCTTTGTACTTTAGGCTGATCCTGAACTCAGCAATCTTTCTGCCTTTGCCTCCTGTGCTGGGATTACAGGCACGAGCCACCAGGCATGAGCCACCATGCCCAGCACTGTGGTGTGTGGTACTGATTGCTGATGAGCATGAATCACCATGCCCAGCACTGTTGTATGTGGTTATGGGGATCAAACCCAAGACCTTGTGCCTGCAAGGCAGATGCCAGAACCGTTTGTGAAATTTTGTAACAGTTTCCTTATCTTCTCACAAAACATTAAAAATCTGCTTGATATCAAAGAGATAAAAAGTTTTTATCAGTAAATTTTATCTTAACTCAATGGTTTTAAAATCAAGAAAATGAGGCCCGGGGATTTAGCTCAGTGGTTCTGGCTCCTGTCTTGCAAGCGCAAGGACCCAGGTTCAATCCCCGTTAACCACACACAATACTTGGCATGGAGACTCACATCCAGCAGCAATCAGTACCACATACCACAGTGCTGGGTGTGGTGGCTCACGCCTGTAATCCCAGCCCTCAGGAGGCAGAGGCAGGAGGATTGCTGTGATGTGTGTTTGGGATGAGCTCAGGGCCAGCCTGAACTACAAAGTGAGACCCTGTCTCAAAAAAAAAAAAAAAAAAAAAAAAAAAAAAAAAAAAAAAAAAAAAAATCAAGAAAATGAATGAATTAAGCAATGTTATTAGCCTAAAAGAGAATAAAACTTCCAATAAGTTTTCCTTTTCACTCTGAAATTTAAATTATTATTGATATTACTATTATTATACTGTGACAAGATACAGGTTCATTAAAGCTGTTGTTTTATGTAAAAAACAAAACACTGGAAGGGAAATTCTTAACTGAGTTACAGTTATCCTCCTAGGACATAGAAAATGAAATATAATTAAAATATTTAAGTTTAACTATCAACATATTCTAATACATTATCAAAATACAGCCTAAGCATTTAACTCATATTCCTGAAATTTTTCAACTTGAATTTTTCTCCTAAGGAGAAAGTTGACATTAACAAAATTACAAATTCTAAAGAAGAGCAATCATGCTTCTCTGTGTGTAAAATAGTATTTTCTAAACTAACTGGAGAGGGAGTGCACATGGTACATAAGGAGAGTTCCTCCTTATCATCAGTTCTCCCAACCTACGTACCTACCGCTCCAGCAGATCCAATCAGTTTAGCACACTACTTTGGCTTTCTTCAAATGAAGTCACCTATTCTGTCCCCTAGAATTTACCCCACAATCTAACCTATTTGAATCTGAGACCTCATGGTAATCAATGGCTACTGCTGCTCTTTCTACATTATTTTTTCTTTCTATTCTTCATATCACAATTTCCCAGACTTTTTTTTTTTTTTTTTTTTTTTTTTTTTTTGTAGGGCTTTGAAGATATCCAGGGACCATCACTCCAAAGCATGGCATGAGTATTCCCCAGCAGTATTTTAAATGAAAGGAATTCGGAGAACAGTAAAGGGGCAGGAAGCTGTCCTCTGGTGTCTCCTTGTGTGCCCCACGTCTGGAGTACACTTACATCCATCACCATTTTCCCCAATACGCTGCAATTCTGTTACTAGTTAACAGTTTTATATGTCACACACTGACTTCTTCGTTTGGGAAGCAAGAGCTCATATCTCTCATATTCCCTTTGACATCTCAAGCTGCTTAGTATATCAACCTGTTGTCCTAGACAACACTTTCGGACACTTCCATCTGAAAACTGATGACATCTACAAATACTCTAGAATGTTCCGTGGTAAGTTCTACTCTCCATTTATATCTCTGCTCTATCTCCTTATAATTCTTCTACTTGGGCGGAGGTAGTATTGTTTGACTGACCCTCCAATTTTCCTACTATTTTCTTTCTTCTGTCTCTTTGTTTTGTTCTGTCTCTTTAGATTTTCTACACTTTCCAGACCACAGCTTCTTTGTTTTCTAGTTTTTCGATTCCACCCGCGTTGTTCCAGTTGGCCCAGCCTCCACTTCTGTCTGTATCTCGTCTCCCTTTAGAGACACACGCCTCCCTGAAGAGATGATCTGGGCTGCGCATTTACACTTAACACGGAGACACTGCGGAGCTGCCCGGGGCTGTAAGGGACAATAACTAAGCATTAAGATGGCCTTTTCTTTTTGGGACCCCTCGATGCCAATATGTGAAGGGTTCCCCGACCATCCTGGGGTTTCTTCTGAGAAGAACAGACCCATCCCTTGAAAGAATGAAATACGCTTTCCGAGTTCTGGAAGTGTGGCAGAGGGGAGAGCCTGGAACACATGTCACATTAATCCCCGTTTCTGTCCACACCAAACACTCTGCTAGGAAACAAGCAGGAATCATTCACCTTGAGCCTTTTCCCTACTTTGAGGTCCTACATAACAAACCACAAACAGCACAAAAACAAACTGAAATGTAATTTAGCAGCATAACAAACATCCCATCAGCAGCAACACGGGTTCAGCCAATCACAGGCAGCCACATCATCAGGCCCAAATGAGGCAGCTGCCTCGCTCCAGACAATCAGGTGATTTCTCTATTTTCCTTCTCTGTCTGGCCTATAATAGCTCACACTGATGTGTGCTCTGAACCTCTTCCGAAAGATTCTAAGCGCTGCCTGATTTATGAATCATTTTTCTTTTTCTTTCTTTCTTTTTTTTCTCAAATAAACGCTGCTAAATTTAACCCGTTTGCTTTTAATACCACTCTCCATGGTACTGGCATGGCCCAGGCTTGCACCTTCCGTGTATTGTTTGGGCAGGTCAGCTTGCTACTGTCGCCCTTGCCCGATGATGGGCACTTAGCATAGATGAAACCGCTTCTTCTTTTATTTTTCTAGATAGCATAATTTTTTTAATTTTTAATCTTTATTGGTACATTACATACATGCATCATGATTGCACTCCATAATGGGGATTTGTACCAGTATAAGACACAACTTAATTCTCATTTTTTTCCCATAGCCCTACCCACCCTACCGCCCCCCCATATACATAAAATTTGTTTCCTTACTTTTTTGTTACAATCTCATCATTTTTCCCCCTTCACCCTATTTTACACTGAGCATTTTCTATTTCACAATATTGCTTCTTATACCGAGTTTTCAGTTCTCTTTTCACTTCCAGATTTGTATGTATTATTCTTTTACTTGTTGGAGAACCTCTCCTGTGCTCTGTCTTCCTAGGTTTATGCCTCAAACTTCTTTCGGTTCTCATGTTGGAAAAAACTGGGGAGGTGGAAAAGATCCAAATCATGTACTGGATCTGCTACATTAAACCTAGCGTCTCAGAGATACAATTATAAAGCAGATTATCTGGAGATTATCTCGTCTTATTCCCTTATTTAATACCCAAGGAAAAAAAAATCAAAATTAAACTCTCTGCTCAAAGCTGTCTCCTCAAGTTCAGAGCAGAACCAGGAAGAAAGTGTCACCTACCTCACTGGTTCAGGGTTTCTTTGATACTAGGTCTCTTTCTGGGAAAAGCATTTTACTGGGGCCCTGGTTATGAGAAAAGAAATAAACCACTGAACCATCCAGTAATTAGATAATAATAATTTTTAAAAACAAGGGTAATATGCTGAGTGCTATACATCAAAAATAATAAGCACCAGGTCCTGAGGGCAGCACAAATGCCGTAAGGCTGGGATAATCTTATAGAACGCTGCAAGGAAGCAGAGGCCTCCAGCTTCCTGCAGCAGGTGTTCAGGTCAAGGTGGACAGGGCCACGTGCTGGGGCGGGGCCTCCGGGAAGAAGGGAATGCCCAGATTCACCATTCCATTTCTATGGAAATGCAGAAAGGGCTCCTGCAATGTGCCCTTGCCTTCCCGCCATCTCATGAGAGCTCAGGCCATGCACACAGCAGAATCGTCACCTGCTTTTTGTGCTCTTTTATCTGAATGAGCTCCTAAGAACCTGCTGACTCTCAGTTTCGGTCATTACTATGGAAACAATAGGTAGTTTTTCCTTTTCTTTGTATTTACATTATACAACAGCCACTTTCAAACTACATTCTCAAACACTGATGGCCGGACACTATTTAATGATCCAAAATATTAATCATAGGGCAAAAGTAAGACTGGATGCAGCATTTTAGAAATTCAAATGAATGGCATAGAAAACATTCAAAATATTATCTCTTTTTCTATGTCACATATAAAAAGATACACAAAAGGTGAAGGTAATACTTCAGTAATCAACAAAAGCAGTGGATAATGTATCTTTCTCAGGAAAACAATTTACTGTTTACCTGTAAATACTGAGACACTGGTAAAATGAAGCAGCTATTTATTCTATTATTTATATTTCAAAGGAACTTTAGAATTAAAACCTGCATTATTCTATGACTTTGGCATGCCCACTGTTATTTTTCAAAAGGAAGTGACTTGTTTTTATTTAATTTTGCCCACCTGTTTCTGTTTAATTTTGCCAAAGCTGTTATCAGGTATATTAGGATAAAACAAATGCTAGCTTGGTAAAGTGGCACACTCCTGTAATCCCAGCACTGGAAACGCTGGAACATAAGGATTATAATGAATTTGATGGCAGTGAGTTTAAGGCCAGCCTGAGCTACACAGCAAGATTTTGCTGCAAAAAATATAAAAGTAATTAATTAAGTTTAATAAAAGATGAATGCTGTCAGTTAACAAAATATAAACAAGAAAGTATTAAAACTGTGGCAAAATGTTGCCTTACAAGTCTTACTAATTTTACTTATATTAAAATTGTAGAAATATTTAGAGGCCTAAATACGTGGGTGGATTCCAAATGTACAGTATTTTTTTTTTAAAAATGTGTGCTTTATCTATTTGTTTGGTATTGTTGTGGGCATTCTTCCTACCTAGCACACAATTAAACTATTTTGATGAAAATATAACTTGATAGAGGGTAGGTTTTTAAAAAAGTAAATTACTTAATTTCCTTTAAATTTAGGAACAGGAATAGACTTGAGTATTATATATATGTGGTAAAGGACAGTTCTTGAGTTTGGTCATTGGTGGTCAGGAAAAATCAATGTTTGTTTTTTAAAACAAGCTCACTGCTGTCTATGCATCATGTCCAAACTCTAACACTAAATGTTCCTGCACTCACTTTAATTACAAGCATTTAATGAAGAAAGACAAAAATCTATTCTTATATTCTTTACCTTGCAAGGATTCTGGAAAGATAGAGGAAAGTAATAATTGTGAAAGAGCTCTGTGTATTTTACTTTTAAAAACGATGTTCCAGGATGGTCAACTAGAAAGAGAAGATTTGCTCCAAGAAGTTCAATATCCTCTCACCCATCAATCTCTCATTATCAAAATCTGGATGTTTCTCCTTGAGTATCCAAAGTATTCCTGAAAGGTCAAAAAGCACTGTGGGAACATGGAAATCTCTTGGAGTCAGCTTCTGACATTTACCATGTAGGTAAGAAACACTGTGAGCTTGCTTGGCCCAAGAATCTCCTAATTATAAGATCTGTGATGTTTAAAAAGTATATTAATATTATTATTAGTTGGGCCCATGGTGCCCAGCTGTTAACCCAGCATTTGGGAGGTTGTGCCAAGAGGATGGCAAGTTCAAGACGAGCCAGATAACTTAGCAATAAAAAACTGCTAGGAACATGGCTAGGCAGTAAAGTGCCCCTAACTTTAATCCTT
The DNA here is from genome assembly GCA_004026965.1 of Petromus typicus. Taxonomy (NCBI): domain Eukaryota; kingdom Metazoa; phylum Chordata; class Mammalia; order Rodentia; family Petromuridae; genus Petromus; species Petromus typicus. The sequence continues at coordinate 13,988 of PVIR01011066.1, read as the reverse complement.
AGTAGCAAAAAAGAAAAGAAACAAAAAGTACAATCAACAAAATCATTTGTTAATCATCTGCTAACTTACATATGTGTAACATAAGGCAGTATTTTGTTGTCTGGAAAATAGTATATGCATTAATGGCATTTATCTCATGGGTATTATGTTAAGGTTAAGAAAACTGTTTCCTAAACAAGTTATTAAAAATAGGGCTACTATCAGAATTCTGACTGATAAGTGCTACATATCTTTAGTGGGGAATCGATAAACTGCATAAATAGCAGTAATTTTCGCAGAAGCTTACTGGGCTGATTCTGAACTTCGGGAATTTATGAAAGAGCCACATAGTTTGTGCTCAAGAACAGTGTCTTTAAAACGCAAAACAAGCTTCCTTCTTTCTACGTCTTAAGGTTCCTATTGCTTTCTATTCATTACTAAACCGAGTTTTCCTGTCTGTTGTCATAACATTTCAACACTGAATAACAGTCTTTTTTTTTATTCTTTGTCCAAATCCTTATCAGATAGTTGTGGTGCATTACCAGTGCCAAATGCATGAAGAGTCTCAGAAATAATAAATAAGCAATGGGTTACAAGTAAAAAGATTAGCACAATAATCTATTGATATATTAATCTCAAGAGTAGTGAACTGGTTATTGGCCTACAGTGCTGAAAATCCATTTATGTTCCTGATGTCAAAGAAGTGTAGATGGCAGATCCTTACTCGTGCCCTTTCTCTTCACCTGTCTTTGTCAGTGCCTGTCTTCAAAACATTGTGTGCACATTATGTGTCCCTATTAAATTTACTACCGTCCTTGGTCGATGAGTATGAGTCTAACCCACTAAGAGCTTCAGAATATGAGCCTGGCCAGAAGAGGCATTTAATAACAGTAGGTGCTTGGATCAGACACTACTTAATCAAGTACCATGTCAGGAGAAATCAACTGTGCTCCATGCTTAATCACCACTAACAACATCTACCGACTCTGAATAAAATGGGAAAACATTGAAGACATCCACAGGAGCCCTGAGAGTCCACTCCTGGAAAGATATATCATCTGGATTCTATGGTTCCAGCCAAAGAGCTGACGCTGATAACTTACATGTCTCTATCATGATAGAAACATGCAAATTAGGCAACAAGGATGGAAGAATTTTATTGGCTCATTTCTTGAGCACTGAATGTGTGATGGCTCTGTCGCTGCTGTGTTTGCCCCTACATCTCCTACCTACAAAAAGGCCCTGCAGAGTGAGTATATGAATGAATGAACGAGTACTTTCCTTCTTTGCAGCAGTCCTATTACTATCTCAATTCAATAAGTGGTAAAATGGATGCACGTCAGGGTAAGGGACACATTCCATGTCACCTAGCTGTTTGGTGAAAAGCCAGGACTGGAAACAGGTTCTCACACCCTGCTCACCAAACTCACTGTACATGTTGCCTGTCCTAGTGACAGGCAGTACAAAGAACCCTTCTCCTTCCCAAGCAGATGTCTGCTCTTCATCCACCTGCTCTGAATTTCCAACATGCTTCACTTGTACTTTCTTGAGGGTTCTGATTGACAGCAAGGGAACCACCATTCATGCACCCACCAGGTTCCACACAGCAGGCACATACTTGCAGGAATGTTGTCTTATTCATACCTCATTAATTTTTTTCTTAGTCTGTATTTCATGAATGAAGAAAATGAGAATGAAATCTCATCCTCATTTACCAAACTTGTCCAAAGATAAGTATAATTGGTGGAGCCTCCTTAAAATAGGAAAGAGGCTCTGTTCCAAAGCTTTTGACTCAGAATGTTCAGGCAGGAAGCCCAGATTTGCCTGCCTCCCGAGATAAATGTTAACCCTTTAGACAGAGGCCACACAGTGTTTCCTGTGCTACACGGTTAGGCCAAAACAATAACTCATCTTTCCAAGTTTTAAACGTATTTTTTGTAAGATTCCCCTAAATATTCATAAGGAAATAACAAAACAGGTATCAATAGCCTCCTCTTATAGACAGGAAAAATAAAGTACAATTGAGTTATGTGATTTCTAATTAAAGGAATAGAAAAAAGATGATAATGGAGAAAGAGTGTATCTGATCATTTCTTCTTTAGATATGCTTGCCTTCTGATACACATAGAAAAATTCATTAAATTTCCAGCCTGAAGCAAGAAGTTTGTCAAGAGAATCACTCAGGCTACCTAGAATAGGCCTCTCAAAAACCCAGGGACTTCAATGGTAATAACTGGTACATTTCTACTATGTTTTTATTCTGCACATCACATAAAACTTAGGTTTTATAAGATAAAATTTCAAAGGGCATCATTAAAGTAGGGTGTAGGGGTAAGTAACGAGAGGAAATAATAAATGTTATGGTTAAAAAAAGGAAGCAAAACTTATGTATATATGGGGTGGGGGTTATAGGTTGGGTAGAGGAATGGGAAAAATGAGAAGTCAAGTCATATACTGGTAGAAATTCTCAATGTTGGGTATGATCGTGGTGAGTATATATAATGTACCAATAAAGATTCAAATGAAAAAAGAATTGTAGATTGTACTGTGTATTCAAAGGGACAATCTCATGCATTCTCTGACCAATTTCAGCTTCAATTGTGTTTCTTTAGGATATCTCCACTAAATCAGATTTCCTAGAAAAATTTGCCCCTTATCACCTAGAGCATTCTCATAGGAATAATCTTTGGAAGTAGTTTAGAGAGCTGAATGATCTTAACCTAAATATAATTTTACTATCTTTGGCTCACTCAAGTAGACTAATTTTCACAGCACAAGGGATAAAATACATTCACTTTAACAATTTTTTATTGTAATTTTTCTTTCCCAAGTAAACAAAGAGTTGAATCCACTGTGCCAATCAAAGATTTTATGATTGTAGTGAGATTCTGTCTATCAAAAACCTAAAGTTACTCTTGCAGCAGAGAAACTGTAAGACAGAAAATAAGCTTACAATTTAGAGATCAATTTCTTTTTTTTGAGACAGAGTCTCACTTTGTAGTTCAGGGTGGCCCTGAGCTCAGCCTCAAACTCACATTATAGTAGTCCTCTTGCCTCTGAGTCCACTTGCCTCCTGAGTGCTGGGATTACAGGTATGAACCACTCCACCCGGCACTGTGGTATGTGGTACTGATTGCTAATGGTCATGAGTCTCCACGCCCAGTATTGTATGTGGTTACCGGGGATCGAACCCGGGTCCTTGTACTTGCAAGACAGGTGCCAGAACCACTGGCTAAATCCCCAGCTCCCTAGAGATCAATTTCTTAATATGAAGAAAGATGTTATATGGTGAAATCTTACTATCTTAGGCAGTCTGAGTAAAGAGTAAATAAAAATGTGTGTTCAGCAGTTCAATAATAACCCAAGACTCTGGAGAAAAGAAAACTCTTTTTGACTGCTAAAACTAATCAAACCCTCAGCCTTGGAAAGTGCAAGCCCTGTAAGGTATAACCTCAGCCCCCAGCCCCAGCTGAATGACCACTTGACTTATCTGGGCCCCATCCACCAACTCTCTCTCTCTGAGAATTTGAATTGAGGAAAGAAGATGTCAGTGGAATAAAAAATTCAGATGGAAGCAGGGTTAAACTGACAAGGGTGTATATGTCAAAGCAAAACCATAAACCCTCTAGAGTGACAGAAGCTCAGAGAAGCCCGGACATAACTTTTCAAACTGAAATAGAAAAATAGAGCAGGCACCGAGAGAAAGAAAGAGATACCAGAGAACATCGTGGTAAAGGATGTGAGCACCTCTGTGATAGTATCTTCTTTCACGTTCAAAGTCCTACTTTTATTTCCTTTCTTATACTGGGAAAAGTGTCTTCCACTTTCATTTATATAAATACTTTTATAGTGGACCCAAAAGTTACGACTGGCCTGACAGTAATAACTTGGGTTAATTAGGTTGATGGAAGATTCATCTACCTCTTGTTATCTGTAGCATATACCCAGGTAAATATCCAGATCTCCACTACATTGAGTTACAACCAACTTGAGTTAATACCAGCCCTCACTAACCAGTGGAGTTCATAAGTCAAGGATCCACTGTATATGTAGGTTTCTACCTCTTGGGAAATAACAGCTTCCATTGAAGCAGCTTCAAGGGGGAAGGGATACACGAGCTGAGGCATTCAGGAGTCAGTGAAGAAAATTATCCCCAACAGTGGACACAGCCTAGAGGTTGGGCCTTGTGAGGCAAGCTGAATACTGGCCATGGGGAGGAGTGGAAGTCAGGTCAGAGAGAAGCACCGGCGCCCATGCACACAGGTCTCATCACTCATGACCAGGCAGTCTTCATTCTGCAGAAGAGCAATCAGATGTGTGTTTCATGAGACCAATCCAGTCAAGGTACGGAGAGTGGTGGCTGGGCAAGATGAGGGGGAACAGATCAGTGAGTGTCTCAAAGGCAGTTGAGTGTGTGAATTTAATTCCCACCACTATGGACTATTTTAATGGAAACAAGAAAGAGAAGGAGGACCGAACTGGTCCTAAGAAGCAAGTCAGCACAACGTCAAGTGAGAATCTAGTCCCGCAGCTTGGTCAGCAGTGTAGTCAGACAGTTTTCTACCCTTTGGACCTCCTATTTTAAAGAAATTACTACAGCCTCAAGGTTCGTTGACCCGTGAACAAACATACCACCAAATGTGAGCTAGTACACAATGAAATATAGATGACAGAGAGAGCTCACACATTGAAATACTACACAATTTCACACTCCATTTCCCCAGTTTGCATCTTCATTTGTTAATTTCTCATCATCACATAAAGCCATAACAAGTTGAGTTTACTTCAAGAAATGTGGTGCTTTACAGAAAGGCTGATACAAGGATTAATAATTAAAGAAGGACTCTGAAAGTAGGGCACCTCAAACTCTTTGACACAATGATTTTATGCTATTCAGTCACACACACACACACACACACACACACACACACACACAAATGTACACCCTTGAATAAATTCAAGCAGTAGACATTCTAATCTTAATTAGTTTGATAACAGGGCAAATCATATCCCCTAATACTTAACTGGATGAAAATGAAGCAATCAGATTTGACAACAGTCTAGATTTCAGACACAATAAACTTCTTACCTTCCCAACCATTTCCCTTACATGTGACTCTAGAAAGGAGACATCACATTTATAACAAGTAGTGGTTGTTTTAACAACTGACCTCACAGAATTGTTTCAACGCGAAGCTTTTGTTTCTTGAGTTTTTCCCTTTCCAATACTCAATACCAAGCCCATTATCTTAATTTCACTAGTAGATGTGCACACACATAAATCACATCCTATTCTTACAGATAGATCCTACACTTAAATTATACCCGACAATGGTTTCCAGCTCTCTTATTCCATGGATCACATCTGAAACACTGTTTGTGATAAGCCACGTACACAGTCCTCTTAGTCACAAATAGTCATTTGATGTGCACAAACTACAGTTTTAGTGTCACCTGGGAACATATTATAAATACAGAGAGAACATTATCAAGATTATCAGGTGATCTTTTAATGCTTGAGGAACATTTCCAGGTATTTTGGAAAATATAATTTGGGAACAGTCTGGCTATAACAACTATCTGACATCCAATTTCCTTGTTATTCTGGAAAGATATTTTCTGGGTTATGGATGTAAAAATCATTGCCATTTACTTCAATAGTGGGCCTTCGGGAAGGCGGCACATGGTTGGTAGAAAGACAAATTATAAATCTTAAATTTAAGCTCTGAAACCCTGAGCTATACAACTAATCCCATAATTGATTCTTTCTCCCCCTTAATCTAGGAACAATTTACTCTTGTTTTGGTTTATATCAGACATATCTAACCCATGGATCATGGGCCATATACAGCTCTGGGCCAACCAGTCAGGTGGCCTCACAAGATCATAAACCTTAAAAATCACTTATAATTTTTTAGCATTATTTTTCATGACTTCACTGAGGAGCTCAGGCATAAACTCTATAGGCAACAACCAAATACTGTGTAGGCGAGATACAGTGCTGTGTTACCTCCACTCTGCGTCAGCCATGCATAGAGCAACCAAATGCATGTGCATCAGAAACCACGTGCACTTATGCAGTTTGGCAAGTAAAATGGAGCAATTGCCAAACATGGCATTGCACCTTGCCTACACATGTGTATACACGTACAGATGTGTGTTTCTTGCAGTTAAGCAGCATGTAACTTTTCTTGTTTCATCATTAAACTTGAGCTTATTGCATTACTTTGAAAAATAATTCAGTAAGTTACACTAGCTTTTAGCAGCTGAATATAGAAAGGATCAAATGTTCTTTACTCATGATATTAGTATAATTGCTACAGAACTAATGCTAGAGGAATAAAATGGTTGCTTATTTATTAATATTTGATATGGATAGAACAGACATTCAATTTAAAGAAAAATTTGATCATTGGTCATATGTCTTTATAAGATTTATCTTTCCAGACAAAAATAACGTGTGCTTCATAATCAGACTTTTATCATGCAATCACTTGCTGGTTGAATGCACATTTGGAAATAATTATTTTTCAAGATGAAAACCACACGAATAAAGCTTAAACAAAAATTTCTGGGGCTGGAGATTTAGCTCAGTGGTCCCGGTGCCTGTCTTGCAAGCACAAGGGCCCGGGTTCGATCCCTGGTAACCACATAACAATACTGGGCATGGAGACTCACCCCAGCAGCAATCATTACCACATACCACAGTGCTCGGCATGGTGGCTCATGCCTGTAATGCCAGCACTCTGGAGGCAGAGGCAGGAGGATTGCTGTGATGTGAGTTTGAGGCTGAGCTCAGGGCCAGTCTGAACTACAAAGTGAGACCCTGTCTCAAAAATAAATAAAGAAAGAAAGAAAGAAAGAAGGAAAGAAAGAAAAAGAAAAAGAGATTCTGATGTTGTCCTCTTTTTAAAAAATGTTACAATGAAATGATTTTTACAAAGAAAATTTTGATACCTCTGTATGTATAACTACATTATATAAATGTATATGGCCCCCAGCCAAGTCCTCCTCACTTGGTGCAGACCAGGCAAGCCAAAAGGTTCAATGCTTGCATTTCACATCCATCTTTACAGACTCACGTGCAATTGGAAGTGATAATACAGAGAAATTCCAGTTGTTCTTCACCCAGTTTCCTTCCATCTTTCATGCCTACACTACAACAGCACAAGATGGATTTCTATTCTCCACCTCTGCAAGTTTGTCATTTTAAAAATGTTCTTTTTACAGAATTGCAGAAAAATGTGACATTGGCTTTTTTTTTTTTTTTTAACCAGTACAACTCCTTCAGATCCATCCATGCTGCTGTACATAGCAATAGCTTATTCCTTTTTGCTGCTGAGCCTAATTGTGTTTTGGTCCCCGGGAAATGAATCCAGGGCCCTATGCGTGCTAAGCACTCTCCACCACTGAGTGATATCCTGGTCCCATTGGTCCTTAATTCTTTGATGATTTGAAAATATTTAGCTCATTTTTATAACTTTTTTCACTGGGTCTTTTGTGTGTGAAAGTTTTTAGTTTTCATGTAGTTAAAGTTCTGACTTTTTACTTTTATGGGTTACACCATTAGTGGCAAGTTTAAAAACTTTCTATCTAGCTCTAAATCCTAAAGGTGATTTCCTGTGCTTGTAACCTGGAAGTTCTTTTACATTTAATTCTGTAATCCTTTTTGACATAGCTTTTGTAAATGCTGTAAGGTTAGATTGATGTTCATTTCCTTTTCTTTTCCACTCTGGTCTATTTCTTTGCATTCTAAGTCCCATGATCCAACACCTTCCAAAAGCCTACTTCTGAACCCAGGCTTTTGGGAGACATTCTACCCATAACAGGCATTAGAATAAATATACACTTCATGTTTAATTAGGTACCATTCCAGAAACATCAAAATGTTCCATCTGCATTAGGTCACAGTTGGGGGTACATCTGCTCATGAATGAGCAGAGCCTTCAGCTAGTCTAGTGGTTTCTTTAAACTGAAGGCTTAGTTTTAAATACATCCAACAACACTGCCAACCGACTTGGACCAAGTCTTTCTTCTCATGTGACAGTGTATCGACTTTTTTCTTAAAACCACACTCATACATAATCTGTCTCCCTCTTTCTTTAGAAGAGTCCTTGATGGGAAATAAGAATGTTTCTAAATTCTAGCAAATTACTTAAATCCTCCATCACTGCACATTGAGTGAAGAAGTTGTGTCACTTAGTCTGAATCATAAAGATCATTTAATACAGTTTCACATTCTTTGCTTTTCCACACATTCTTAATTTTTATTATTCAATACCTACTACATCAACTCATTATATGGTTTAAAACCTAAAGTGACAATGGGGCCAGGGATTTAGCTCAGTGGTTCTGGCGCCTGTCTTGCAAGCTCAAGGGCCTGGGTTTGATCCCCTGGTAACTACATACAATACTGGGCTTGGAGACTCATGTCCAGCAGCAATCAGTACCACATACCACAGTGCCAGGCGTGGTGGCTCACGCCTGTCATCCCAGCACTCAGGAGGCAGAGGCAGGAAGATTGCCTTGATGTGAGTTTGAGGCTGAGCTCAGGGCCAGCCTGAACTATAAAGTGGGACCCTGTCTCAAAAAACTAAAAAAAAAAAAAAACCCTGAAGTTACAAAGTAGTACTATGACCAACTCATACAAGATCTCCTGCCAATCACATTGTCTTAAATGGGGAACTTTTCAATAATTTTGTATTTATTTTTTATGTCTCTTTTCTACAGAGTTACATACATTGAATATAGATATATAAACTTAGATTGTATTCTTGTGAAATAAAATTATTAATATTTATCAAATTTACCACATTATTAATATTTTCTTATTTTGTAAGACCTTTCCTTACTGAGTTTAGTTGTGTCATGGTTTTGATTGAGTTTTGTCATGAACTATTGGATCCATTGGAAATGTATCTCCATGTATAACACAGAAAATAAAGCATCCTTGTGTATGTCATAAAGTCATTGAGTATTCTGAATGGCCGTATCCTACCAGACCACCCTAACACATGCTATGTTCTACATGAACCTGAGCATATTTTTCAGATGTCTATTGAGGTTCATTGATTTAACTAGTCATTCGCTGTCAAATTGAACTCTATCATGTGTACTTTCTGGTATCTAATAATTCAAGTTGTCCTTGTCTTATTTGTCAATATTACGTCGGTTACTATGTCCATTTGTTTTTCAAAACAAAATAGTGAATGTAGATTAAGTTTTAAAAGTACTAGTGAGATTTGATCATCACAAAGGTAGTATTTCTAAATAGTTTTGGGGATTGGGGGTTGCTCTACATTTTCCCAACACTTTTCTGGGTCTCTCAATGAATATGAAATGCAGATAAAGACAAACTGGTGAGAATGCTCATTTGCTTGAAACACAAAAACTTACACCTCCTCTTTTAGAATTTAAATCTATTTAAGTATTATGTACATTACAGCAAAATTACCAAGATCTTCAAAGGACAGAGAATCCATAGGCCATGAATGTCCTGGTAACTATTTAGTTTGGGCTTATTTTTACAAATAATGAAGAAATAATGATTCTTCTACTAGAAAGTTAGGAGAGAATGGTGTGTGTGTGTGTGTGTGTGTGTGTGTGTGTTACTAGGCATTTGAGAATTGGAGCAGAAAAAGTACAGCTATATTCTGAGTCCAAAGTATATAAAGAAGCTGCTCGACACAAAGGGTAGAGGACAACTGTCCTAATAGTTGCCAAAAAAATGTTTACTTTGGAAAAAGACCATATCAGTTCAACAATTATGTTAGCATGCAATTTGTTGGCATGAATTAGTTAAAACAACTGGGCAATTACACTCTAATTAGATTTTAAAGAAGCTTATTTGGGGTGTTCTTTCTCTCATCCTAGTATATTTACTATTTATAGTAACAAAACTGTGTTTTTCAAAACCAACCTCAATAACATACTATTCCTGTAGCTGAATGAACAAAGAAAACTAAGTAAATAGCATATTTCTTCTAACTTGGAGAATTCAGTGAGCTTCATTATCAAATGAACATACCCTCCTATAACAGAAACACTAGCCTTACAAAGTTCTTTTCCTCTTCCACTTTTATCATGGGGAGTCCTAGTTCCCAGCTACTCACACTGCTGCTCAAATAAAAATATCCCAGCCCAAGGCAAATAGGTCGAGCCAGGTGGTAACACTGTGTTTGTACCCCTCCTGTCCGTTCTCCTAGTTTTCTGGCTACAGAGGGCATACGATGGCTGCAGACTTAGCAGCTGCATCAGACGCTGTAAAGATGAAACAGTAATTACCTGGGATAAGGGGGTTCCTGATGAACATACAGAAAAGCCATGCTAGGGTCCTCCCTAAATTCTTCAATTTGGGATAGAAACTAACTTTTCTTTCATTTATTTTTAGTCACTGTTATGTTTGTAGTGCAGAATAGAGATGTCTTTCTGCCACATGCATTTAACATTACCTTGATTATTTTTATCTCTGTACATGTCTCTCCTTTAGTGTTTCTTCTTCCTTTCCTTCTCCATGTCCACAAGTCTGCTTCCCGGTTTCCTATATCTTCCTTTCCTTTTATTCATGTTCATTTACACTTTAGTTTTCTCATATAAGAAAAATCCTGCAATTTTCCATTCTCTATTTGTAATTTATTTCACTTAGCATTATGATCTCATGTTCTATACACTTACCAGGAAATGACAATTGCATTCTTCTTTATAGGTGCATAATATTCCACGTGTTTATAGACCACATTGCCTTAACCGGTTTGTTAGTGGTTTTCTAGACTGGTTATAGAGATTAGCTACTGTGAATTATGCTGCTGTAAACCTATATTCATTTATTCTGTTCTATACAGGTGAACAGTTTTTACTTTGAATGTTTTTAGAATTTTTCTGTAAAAATACTTAATACCATTGACAAGTCTTTTTTTAAAAAAACAGGGTCTCACTTTTTCGTATTTCAGGCTGGCTCTGAGCTCACCATGTTACCCAAGGAGGCCTCAAACTCACAGCAATCCTTCTTCCTCTGCCTCCTTAGTGCTGGGCCCATTGATAACTTTTAATACCTAATAATATCTATAATTATTACAGACTATTTTAGTGTTTTTTTATTTCTGCTGAAATATTTTCCTAAAACTATTAGTCTTGAATTTTATCTATTTTATCTATTTTTCTATGCAATAAATTAATTAATATGTTTATTCTTTTTAGTGTGGTTCTGGGATTGAACCAAATGTCTCACATGTGCTAAGCAAATGTGTGACACTCCATCTCAGAAGAGTGGTGTGTTTAAAGGGACTTGAACTCTCAATTCCACCATTACCAGATAATTTATCCTAGGCAATTCACAAATGCCCTGGATCTGCTTCCTAATTTATAAATTAGACATATATCTAGTTCAAGGGGTTCCAAGGATGATATTTACATGTTTAACAGTATATTGAAAGCACTATAGGTTGCATGGTATTATACTTTAATGTATTATTCTAAAATACCAATAAGTAATAAAATAAGAATGGCATTGCTGTAATTCTGGCTTAGTGTACTGACTTTAAGGGAGGGAGTTAGTTTAAAAGAAAATGGCTTAAGAACTCATCTTCTTGTTTAGAGAAGTCACCATTTCAAGGAAAGCTCTGTCTCAGAGAGTAGAGCCACTTAAAAGTGATTTATGTGGAGCCATTAAATATGACTAACAGTCCTCACAAATTAGGCCTGGCTTTTTTTGTTGCTGTTTCTTGGATACAATTAAAATTTACATTTCTTTGAAGTGACAACATTATTATTTAAATCAACCATAAAAGTCCTCCCTAAATCTCAAAGATAATGAGTCAGAATATGGACTTGGAATCCAGACTGATCTGTTAGAACAGGAATTTTGTTATGTGACAGCTGTGTGACTCTGAGGAAGCTAATTATTATCACACATCAACTGAAAAATACTAAATATAGCCCAGAACTAGACAGAACTGAGATATGAATCAACCTCCAGAGTTGAGCGGAGGTGGGCGCGGTCATGCACGCCTGTAATCCCAGCCCTTGAGAGACTGAGTCAGGAGGATCATTTAGAGTTCAAGACCATCCTAAGCAACACACTGAGAATATGTCTCGAAAAAGAAAAAGAGCTGAATGGATTAGTTGAGAGATGAAATACACTGAGTACAGTGCTTTTTATAGAGTGCATTCTTGTTTTTTCTTCCTTCACTTCCCATGCTAAACAACATTCCTGGAAAGAGTTTCCACTTATCCAGATATTTCTTAAATTTCTTGAAATAAAGAAAAACAATCCTACAAAGGATCTCAGTACACTGTCACAAAAATAACTCATATTCACTTCAATCCTTTTTTCTGCTAGCTATTAAGATTCTAATGATGCTTCTAAACTATACAGTTTTACTGTCCCTTAATTGCACAGCAGCTTTTTTGGAGTGGACACAGAATTCTATGCCATTACATTAAACTTTCTTCATTTTCCTTTCATCTACCACAAATGCTTCAGACTTTGATTCCACAGGACAATGCATTTACTGTCCCTTTCTGCTTTTTAGCACATGACACTATGATTGACTGTTGGATAAAACTAGAGTCTTACTTTCACTGACAAACAATCTTTAATAAAATTACCCAGCCAGTCCCACTACTCAATGGAAACTTCTACTACATATTGTGCTGAGCTATATTTTATTAATGTACATAAAAATCTTCATGTTTTCATTTACAATTATTGATGTTTTCTAACTTACCATGTAAGGTCACTTAAATTTAACATATTGATTTACAATTATAACATTTTTCAATGATGCCATGATTTGTGAAGATGATTATAAAACATTGCTGTAAACCACTGTTTATTTTATGATTATTATTGGATGCTAACTTTGCTCCTGAAAGCTTTTCTTTTACTATTTTATTTGTAAGTCTAGGAAGAGAGGATTATGATCTATTTTCTGATGTACCACCATCCTGAATTTACGCTGACAAACTGAGACACCTCTGGCACATCTATAAATCGGTGAAGAACTGCCTTACGCTCGGGGTCACACAGGAATCAGGGAGGGTGTTCATGTAGTCAGAAATGTCTCTCTTAATTCGGTTACTCACTTTTCATCAAAAGGGAGAATAATAAAGGTCTGTGAATGTTTTTGACAGAGGCAGAAAACAAGGGTGATATCATCATTGAACATAACTAAAATTTATATTTTTAGGTTTCCTTTACCCCTTCAGTTTCAGTACTGAACGTACTACACTTAGTTTAGAATGCACATCTAAGATGTTGACACTCTGTGTATACTTGAGTATCTACAGATAAGTGTAACCATGAGATTCTGGAAAGGAGAAGCAACAGGAAGTGGGGGTGGTGTGCTATCATGTATTTTATAAATATTTATCCACTTTACTCAGTGCTTTCGAGTTGCCTAATGCATCACTGAATGAAATATTTCAAGCTTTCTGGGACTTGCACTGTTTCAGGAAGATGGACAACAAACACTCCTAAATAGACTGATCATATATTAGTAATAATTACTATTTTTTTAAAAAATGAAGCGGAGTAATGGAGGATGGGGTATGGGTTAAACTGCAGGACTTTGTGGTGACATGTGACCACGACGCAGGAAGTCGGGGAGTGGGCACAGTGGATGCCTACAGAGGTCTCCAGACAGAGGAAGCACTCAGATATGTGAAGAGGCACCAGGAAGACAACGCGCTGCAATCTAGGTGGGGAGAGTTGATCAAGCACGTCACGGGAAAATCACCTATAAAGCCTTGTCGTTCAATGCAAGGAACGCGCATAGGATGGGGAGGACTTAAGCTTTTTCAGTCAAGAAAGATCCAAGAGGAATTAGAACCAGATAGATTGGGTTATAAAATACACAAGGAGAAATCTAAGATAAAATATTGATTAATTTTTGTTCTTCACACAAGCTAGGGATATTTAAACTCGTGGCACTCCTATAGGTTCTTTGTGGATGTCCCCCAAAGCCTCATGAGACATTAGAAGGGTGAGAGAATCATGAAGTTGTGATAGC
>PVIR01011065.1:0-48179 GCA_004026965.1 Petromus typicus | reverse complement strand
GGCTGTCCCCATGCCCATTTGCAACTCCAACACCTGGGCACTCATAAGCTACAGCCAAAAACAAGAGGCCAAAACCGGCCAGATTTGCCACAGCAGAGAGGGCCGAGATGATAGAAGACTCAAGGGCTCAAGGAAATGTTTCTCGGCCCAGCTCCTTGCGGCAGCCTCCACGCACCACTCCTGACCACACCTACATTTCGCTTTCCACCTGGAAAAGACTCACCACAATGCCGAAGAAAACGCTGCCCTTTTTCTTGTTCTTCAGGCTTTCCGTGTCCTCGCAGATGCACAGGAGATACCCGGCAGAAGAGTCGGCCGTCTGGTCCACACTGACAGCGCCGTCCAGCTTGAGGAGGGGACTCACATGTAACAGTCATTAAGGAGCAGCGCACGTGCTCACACCACTGGTGCCACTCCCCCCACCTCCCCCGTGGCCTCCTTGTGCCAGCTCGCTGGGCTGAAGCCCGTGCCTTCTTCCCTCAGCTGGAGGGTCCACGATGACCATCCCATTCCCACAACCGTGCTGAGCCAGGGGACTGTGGGAGCCCAAATGTCAACCCACTTCCACACAGAGGGGCCGCCTCTTCCAGGGCTGAAGTCACCGTGTGGACCTCACCTTACCCAGAAGCTTCTCGCTCAAAAGCAATTTTTCAAAAACCTATGTCATCTTAGAACAGGGCCCCTGTCACATGTAAGAGAAAATTCCTTCCAGAAAGGATATCTTCCCCAATGAGCGTCGACTTCGTGTACAGAGCACTGAGCTTCCGGGCGAAGAGGGACCCTCTGCTGTCGCCAACGGCCTTCAGGGCTGCCGTTTCCGTCTGCTTCACAACTCCCACCTTCAAACAGGAGAAGAGACCTGGTATCAGTCACTGCTAGTCCTCATTCCAAAATGTCTCGGGGTTACCTCTGAAATACCTGAAGGAAACCAACCCAGCCCCACCGTGCACGAGCCAGCGGTCCACAGCGCCTCAGGCCACGGCATCACAGCAGGTAGCTGTGGCTGTGCTGCCTCTTATGATACCGCTACAAATGCCTCACAGACCTCTGTGTGATTAAAATCTGCATTATGGGTTTGGGGCCCAGGGCTGAGCTGAGCTACACCTCTAGTCCTTTGGGAATTTTTATTTTGAAATAAGATCTTGCTAAGTCACTGGTTACCTGGGCTGAGCTTGAACTTGTCATCCTCCTGCCTCGACTTCCCAAAGCGCCGTATTACAGGCCTAACAGAATGTCTCCAAAATCCATGACAGCACGCTAGGTACTGTGACACTTTCATTTCCCTGCATCGCCCACTGAAGCCTGCCTCCGCAGGGGAGCCGGAGCTGACCTTGTAGCCCTTGGCCACCAGGCGCCGCACATGCACGAAGAGCCTGTGTGTGGGGATGCTCGCTGTCATGAAGCTGTGGTCCAGGTGGCAGTAGATGTTGAGCTCCCGGGCAGCAACCTGAGCGACACCAAGGAGCATCAGTCCCTTCCCCAGACGCTGCATGCTAAAAGCCCATCACAGTGTACACAGAGGGTCTGTACACCTTCCAGAACCCCCACGGCGCTGCTGGACGCGGGAAGCAGGGAGCCCAGGGCCCTGTGTGGGCAGCAGCGCCGCCTTCGTGCCCAGCACCAGCCAGTCTGCATCAGTCTCCTCTGCCCTCCCTGCGCCTGCCTCACCTCACAGGCACCGCTTCCCTCCCACAGGGTCACGGGGAAGGACGTAAAGAGCACACCGCAGAGGGCACAAGAGGGCAAGCCTGCCAGACAGGGAAACTGAGAGAGCGACAGCAGGATGCGGAAGCAGCTCCCGACCGCTTGTGTGAAACCTGCATTGCTGGACAGCACCCGCCAGAGGCGCCAGACAGAGCTCTGAGCTCTCACTGCACCTGAACAGCGCCCGTTCCCCACCTGAATGACACTGACCACCGGCATACGGGGGACACCTCTCATCCAGTGCACCAGGAAGGAAAGTGATATGGTAGCTGGGCCTGCCCGGTGCTCTGAAGGCAGGCATGGCTGCCGAGCCCATGGATGCCCAGAGGACTAGGGGTAAGGAGGGGACTCATAGAGCACAGCCGCTGCGCTTCCCCACGCCCTGCCTCTGGAAACCCCCGAGTGGAGGACTTACGGGCTCAGCCTCCCAGGTCCATGTCAGCACTCGGAGGAGATCAGGCCCATTCACTCCCTGACTGTCCAATTAACTCTTTTCCGAGGACTGAACCCAGGGCCTTCATCCTGAGCTGCACCCCTGGCTCTCTTTATGTTCTGAGATAAGACCTTACTAAATACCTAAGTGATCCAGGTTGGTCTCAAACTTGAGATCCCCCTGCCTCAGCCTCCGAGAGTGCTGGGATTACAGGTGTGCCACCCCAGAGAATAAGCACTAATGTTCCAACAGTCTCCCCTTCCTTCCCTGTAGAGGCCCAGCTCCACCACAAGACTGTCTGCTTATTTTCAGTTTTTGTTTCAAGTGACAGCATTTATAAAAAGTAACTGATCAAATTAGCTTTTTCACAAAGAAAATGAAGTAAGAACACTGAGAAATACCTAAGGTTGAGGAACAGGCGAAGCAATGTTTGGAAAAACAACCCACCTCTGCGTCATCCCCGAAGAACCTGTACTTATATCCGCACTCCACACACAGGACCGCGTCTGGATGCTGCCGCTTCAGCTCCAGGAACTGCAGCTCCAGCGGCGTGTAGACACTCTTGGAGCGCTTGCTCGGGGCTCTGGGGCCAGAAGGCTGCTGGGATCTCTCAGGACTCCTATGTGACTGTCCAAACTCACTGTCCTGGGAACCAGAAGATCTGTATCACTGGGCTGGGGATGTAGCTCAGCGGTACAGCACTTGCCTGGTAAGCTTGAGGTCCTGAGTTCGATCCCCGGTACCCACCCACCGAAAATCAATAAAGTAAACTAGCTTCATAATAAGTTCAAAGACAACAGAAACACAAATTGGCAAGACGTGAACTCTTGGTGAATAGCGGAGTCTCCTGACCCTCTGTAGGATTCCAGCAGGGTATAAAGTTACCAGCCAAAAGAAACTAACTACGTAAGTAAAATTTGAAAGTACATAGATTTTAATGTCTTGTATACTTCCTTTTAAATGTGGTTCCATTAAATATACCATGAGCACTTCTTTGCTCACTGCTGACTCCTGGTACCTAAGACACGAGGCGGACGGGCAGGACGGGTGCCATGCTCAGCAGCGCCACAGCTGCCCTTGGCATTTCCGCCACCAGGAATCGAGAGTGCTTCGGTGACGTGGGTAAGGATGAGCCTCTGCTCACACATGTTCCACAAAGCTGTGTCTGTGACACAGGTTCTCCTCCTGTGCTTACTTCCCGTGAAGAACACTGAGCTAATTCCAATTTATAGTCAAAGAAAATGCCTGGCTTACTACATTCATTTTAGACAAAACAAAAAGGAGACTAAGTCCAGTCTCTCAAGTAATCATCACTGTGTCACTGTCAGCGTCCAAAACCTGACGTAGCGGCTCCTCCATGTTGGTCACTTTCTCATTAATGGGGGAAAACCCAATTCCCACAACCTCAGGCTTCTGTGGCTCAGAGTGCAGAGGACTCGGCCTGTGGCTGGCGGCTCCCACAGATGCAGCACAGTGGAGGGTGTGGTGGAAGAAAGGGCACTGCGCTCATGATGGCCAGGAAGGACCGGCGACAAGAATCGCCCCTGCGCCTCACCCACGGGGAGCACCTCACCCGGCCAGGCAACTCCCGGACCCACAGGTGGGGAGCCCCTGGCGGGGCATAGCACCCACCAGCCATCTCCTCCCACACACAGGAGCCTCAGGATGCCTGAGGATTACAATGCCTGGGATCCAAAACATGACGAAAGACTTACTGACACACAGAGAGGACACAGAGAAGAAAACAGCCCAGGAACAGAAGCCGCACCCCACAAGGAAACCCAAAAATCTGTACTTTCTTTTGCCAAACATTTGAAAGTCTCAGCTCAGCAGGGACATCAGGAAAAACCAACAACTTTCCAAAATCTAAGCAACCTTCAAATCTGAGCTGTGAGAAGATGGCAAGACATGGAGAGCAGGGCCAGGGATGCACCTATCTGAGAACCAGGTGCTTGTAATTCTTGTAGGTTTTTCTCTTTTGTTTCTGTGGCTTTTACATAGAACCCATGAATACTACATATAGTATACACCAATCAACACTTACAAAAATGCACACCAGAAAAAAACTAATTTTTTTACCTGATTCATTTATGGAAGAATAACAGCTTCCACAGTGTCTGTCTGGGATCATAACCACTACGTCAAGTTGAATTCTTGAACACTAAGCAGCATTTGAAAGTAACAGGGTGGAGATATTTCTCAGATAGGTTACAGTATCTTTCACATTTGTAGAGATCACACACCGAATTTCTTTTAAACTTGTTTCCCAAGTCAGGACAATCAATATAAACTGTAAAACCTATGGAGAATTATAATACCGCCACCCGAGATCAAAGGTCCTAGACCACTGCACACAGCTCTCACCATTTATCTGGGCCATTCCTGCAAATGAACTGCTGACATGTGGGATAACATGCGCATACTGCTCCGGGCCACTTCATCTGGTTACTTATAATTTCCTGTCTTGTAGAGATGCCATGTCAGTCATGTGGGGTGTAAAGAGACAGTAACTCAGCCCAGGGTCAAGGTGCCCCTCAATAAAGCGAGCCTCAGTAAGGCATGTTTCTCCTTCTACACTCTATGACCACCACCACAGCCAGCTGACCTGCTTCCGAGCTCCCCTGATGCTCTAAGACCAACTAACACGAGCCTGGCTAAGACAGGGATTCGTGGGTCTGGGGCGTGTGGGGAATTTATGAACTTTTGAAAATTACAGACAAACTTTTTTTGGCTTACGCATTTTTCTAAGGAAAAACAGCTTTCATGAGAATTTCAACGACTCAAAAGAATGAGTCTATACATACATAATGCATAGATAAAAACAAAACACTTCTCAAATCACAGATGTCACCTATGGCTATCCATTGAAATGAGAGCTTTTAAGAAATATCTGCACTAGATTTTCCATAAAGACTGATTAAGATTGAGGGAAGATTCTAAATACAAGTTTTTGATTTGTTTGGTTTTTGTGGCTTATTTTTCTCCAAGTGACTCTCATTTAGGACAGAACTGGCCTCTCCTCTCAATAGCAACATTCAGTGCTGCCTTTCCTGACCGTGCCATAGCAAAGGCCACCTGGGAGGCACAGAGCAGCGAGGACACATCCTCGGTTATCCTGAGTTGGCTTCCGAACACCTCAGGCATCTAAATGTGCCGCCTGCTGGGGTTTTCCATGCAGATCATTGCACCCATGAAGGACGTAATGAACAGATATTACTGACCAATGAAGCAGGCCCACGCGGCAATGGCTCCAGAATGACATCACAATCCCTTACAAGTTCTTGTTTTTTCAACACGAACCAATCTGTTCTTCCCCAATATATAGTAAATTAAATTCTCTAAAGATTACTAAAAGCAAAACACAGAAACAAAAGCTAATTCAAACTTGTTTGGGAACCAATGCCCAGTCACCCACAGACCTGGAAGTACTTCAGAACTCTGTCATTGGATGTTCACCTGCGTAGCAACTACATACCTCTTGAGTACTTTGAGATCTAGAAGCTTCAGGAGAAATAGTATTCTTTGCGCGCTGAAGGCTGATCTCCTCAAAATCTGTACATTTTGGCAGAACTGTGAATGCTCCCTGTCGAGCTTCAGTCTGGGCTCTGCCTGGAGGTGGGGCAGAGTCACAGCAGAATTCCTTCAGTTTCTCCAGAGACTGTAAAGCAATCCTGGTCCTCAGATATCGCTTGGCCTCTTGGGAAACAAACGAGAAGAAAACATGACAGGAGCACTTTAGTTTCTGTGAGTCAGTGCT
Organism: Petromus typicus; assembly: GCA_004026965.1. Classification (NCBI taxonomy): domain Eukaryota; kingdom Metazoa; phylum Chordata; class Mammalia; order Rodentia; family Petromuridae; genus Petromus; species Petromus typicus. The sequence goes on along the minus strand of PVIR01011065.1, from coordinate 42,285 downwards.
CAGCAGCACAGGACAGTCCACAGGGGGGATTCCCATTCCAGTCAGGAGCCTAATGAGCTGAGGAAGAAACAGAGGCCACTGGGCTCGGGAAAGATGACAAACACACATCTGCGCAACTTCACTTACTGCTGGATCCCTCGAGAAACCACAGGAGAAATCCGCTTTGTTTATTATTAGATACGAGGGCGAACTGGACAGAAAAGCTAACAATTGCAAATGAAATATCTGAAGCAAGAAGGAACATGAATGACCTGTTCAGTCAAATCCTAAGTCAGTAGCTAAGAAAACCAAGAGCAATCCTGCAACACAACATACTCCAGACTCGGGACTGGCGCACAGCACTCGGCGATGAGGGAGGGCACTTCTAACATGACAGTGACCCACAGCAGCTTCACCCCTGTCCTCTGCCATCCTCCAGCCCCAGAGACATGACCAGGCTGCTCTCTGCTGGGCAGCAGCTGGAGACTTCCCTGCAGGGAGCCAGAAACGCAGGCTGCTGGGACACTAAGACTCGAGCCTGGTCCTGGAGCCCTCTTCGGCATCCAACCAGGAAAGGCTTTTCATGTTGACCCTAGATACAAACTAACTTTCATGCAAAAATAGGTACTTTGTCTGTTCTCTCAGTGGGCAAGTATCTCCACGGAGCTGGGACTTAATACTTTTCACTGATGCATTTAACTGGGCTCCTGTCTCTGGAAATTCCCCATCTTCCCTTATCTCAAATTCTCTGAAGAAAATCTGCTCTACCATCAATCCTAACACCATTCGAAAGTCCAGGGGCTCAGGACCGCTGTTCTTTTCCAGTGTTGTGTGTGTGTGTGTGTGTGTGTGTGTGTGTGTGTGTGCCCAGCAGTTCGGGAGAGGGAACCCAGGGCTCATACACATGGTTGCCAGGTAAGGGCCTCCTGCCAAGCCACCCTCCAGGCCTCAGTGCCACTCAATACAACTCTCAGGGAGCAGAAGGGCCAGACCTCTGTGCCCTGGCACCAAAGGGCATTGGAGAGAGCGAGCTGCAAATGCCACACCCAAGACAATGTGATCTATAAAACACAGCAGTTGTGGCCAACTGATCTGCAGGTCTATGCATGCGTCCACAGAGCTGGGGATGCACGGGAGAGCCTGGACAGACTCACAGTGGCCTGAACACCAAGCAAGAGGCCCTAGACACAGGACTGGGGATCTTTCGCTGTCCACTTTCCAGATCTCTGTACCGCGTGGCATTTTTCTTTTTTTTTGAGACATGGTCTCACTTTGTAGTTCAGGCTGGCCTTGAGCTCAGCCTCCAACTCACATCACAGCAGTCCTCCTGCCTCTGCCTCCCGAGTGCTGGGATTACAACCATGCCCGGCACTGTGGTATGTGGTACTGATTGCTGCTGGGCGTGAGTCTCCACACCCAGTATTGTATGTGGTTAACGGGAATCGAACCTGGGCCCTGGTACTTACAAGACAGGCACTGGGATCACTGAGCTATATCCCCGGTCCCTGCGTGGTGTTTTTTATCAAGAATGTTTCTCTAGATTGAATAAAATAGAGTTGGGAGAGTTCTACTGTCCCCACCTCCCGCACAGCCGGTCCTTGGAGGGAAAAGAGCCATGGCGTGGATACCCCAAGGACTTGGGAGCCTGCAGTCCAGAGGCAGCAGCGCCCAATACGCACCAGCACCAGCGTCTCCAGCCACCGCCGAGTCCTCTCTGCCTCCCTCTTCCTGGCCCCTTCGCACTTTCTTCCCCAGAGGCGCAGGGCTCCCCGCCGCTCTCCTCTTCCTGCTGTCAGTTTTCACGGTCTGCACCTGGAAGGTTAGAACACAGATGCATGGTCTTCCTCAGGGAGGCCACCTGTGTGTGAAGTGAGTGAAACCTCACTTCTGAATGGCACTTGACTTTCAGCTCTCAAAGGCTTTTGTTAAGGTGGACACTGGCAGATTGTGAGTCTCAGTAACTCAAGTCCTGCTACAGCTAGCAAAACTAAACCTACTGCCTTCTTTAAACAGTCAGCCTCCACCCATTCCTTACGACAAAACCTGAATCACTGTCCATGGGTGGTGGCGAACATCTTAATCTCAGCACTCAGGGAGGCTGAGGCAGGAGGACTGAACATTCAGCCCAGCCTGAGCAACTAAGGAGACCTTGTCTCAAAATAACAAATACCAAAGTCCAGGATGTGCAGAGTGAAGGCCTGGGTGCAGCCCCAGAAAGTACACTGCCTCGATGCACTTACATGTGCTAAATAAAATATGTCTAGGAGAAAACTGGCATCTGTTCACTGAAGGCAGAATTAGAGGGAAAAGCGAGGTAACAATGTCATTTCGGGAATGTTAATTGTGATCTAGCATCTAGGTCTGAACAGTTCCGCCGGCAGGAGCCTGACAGACACTGAAGTCCTTTGCTAACAGTCTGACGTCGGCGCTGCAGAATCCAGTCTTGGTGAATTCACGGAAGTATAGGGCACACTGAAAAACCCCCAGCGACAGGAGAGGCGCAGGTATGACGGGAGACGAGCAAGTGACGGGACCTTGGAAAGGCAGGACCTCACTCAGGCCGAGAGTGCCCGCCGGTCCGAGCCCGTCTCCTCACAGCCCCGCAGCGCCCGCCCCGGGCTCCCTGCGGCGATGCACCACACGGGTTTACAAACCCACTGAACGTACTCCGCTGAAGAGCAGTGCAACAGGAAGCCCCAGTGACCTGGCACTCACGTCCAGCAAACTTTCTCCACCCGAACTGAATGCCACACTGCAGTGTCGCCGGACCGACACAGGGCCGCTCCCGCCACTGTCGAAATCCGCGACACTGCCTTCGCCTATCAGTAAGTACAGCTCCTTTTCCTCCATCTCTCTGGAGGTTTAAACTCGGTGCCGAGCCCGCTCGCCCAATCTACTCAGAAAAAAAAAAAAATCAAAAAACGAGCTTGTCTCCAGTAGTAACCAGGTAATCTGGCCTCCAGCACCAGAGTTCCCACCCACTCTCACCACGCCCACCGCTTCTTCGCTCCGCCCACCGCCAATCCGCTTCGCAGCCCAGCATCTCGCGCGTTCTCGCCCGAAGCCCCGCCCCCTTCCGCCCCGCCCTCCCGAGCGGAACCTACCAGCTGCGGTGCTGACGCAGGCGGGACGGCGGACGTAGGGGACGCAGTGGAGGCAGGGTCGGCCTGGTCCGCCGCGCCAGTGGCGGACGAGGTAGATTTCAGGCTTCCCGCAGGCTGGAAGAACCGGCTCAAAACGGCTTGCCTCCCATGTGCCTGGCCCGCAGCAGCCACACTGCCCGATGCTGGCTTACGGCGCGACATTGCGAGGCGCAGAGGCCGGGTAGCCGGCGGGAGAGCGGGTGCTCTGGAGTGCGCGGGCGCGAGCACGCCGCGACCTCGCGGGCGGAGTTGGGGAGAGGGGCGGGTCGAGCCTGCGCCTGCACCTGCGCCAATGGGGCTTGGAGGAGGGTGACACATACACCAATAGAAGTCTGGGGGCGGGGCCGCGCCCGCTCCTTTTGCTCCGAGGGGCGGTGCGGCCTTGGTTTCGCGCCAAACTGAGAGTGCCAGGTGATCCTGAGCGGTTCCGGAGCGGACCGACGCTACCGCCATGGGCCGTCCTCTGAATTGCATCGCCGCCGTGTCCCAGAACATGGGCATCGGCAGGAACGGAGACCTGCCCTGGCCTCCGCTCAGGTACCCGCCGGGCTGGGTGGGGCCGACTGCCTCGAGACCCTGGCTGAGTGCTGCGTCTGGGTCCCGCGGCCCGCCCATCCTGGGCCGCTGGGCTCCCGGGCCGCAGAGCAAAGTCCAGGCGCTGGGAACACCACCCCGGGGCTGAGTAACGCCCGTCTCTGCCTTGCAGGAATGAATTCCAGTATTTCCAGAGGATGACCACAACCTCCTCTGTGGAAGGTAAGGCAGATGCTTATGGGGTTGAGCGGGTTGTGCTCCATTGTACGTGTTTGCGTGGAAAGTCTCCGGGGCTGCGCTGGGATCTTCTCGTACCACAATCTAGATGCAGTTCCCAGGGTTCATCTAGCATTCTCCTTCGATGTATTCTTTCAGAAATTCTCTGCCAGCGCACGTGTACAACGCAAGGGTTGGACAAAATTGACAGCTAAGTAGAAGGCTGGGTACAGAGAGGGGGGCGCAAAGAATGGAGCCAGCAGAGGCCTTTGGCTTTGATTTTGAGCTTTTTTTGAGGACAAGGTTTCACAGTGTAGCTCGGGCTGGCTCCATACTTAGGATCTTCCTGCCTCGGCCTCCTGGTTGCTAGGATTGCAGCCCTGCCCCACCTGGCCAAGAGAAGGTCTTCGAATAGCTGCTACAAGCGACAGATGTTAAAGCCTGAATCAGGGCCATGGAGAAAGAAAGAATAAAAACTTTTAAAAACAATTTTTTGATACTAGATGTTGAGCGTCTGGAGAATAAGGTGGTGAGAATCGTGGGCCTTTGTGACATGGCGACGAGCACGATTTTCACTAGTAGGTTGAGCCACTGGACAGGAGAGGATGCAGGCAGCTGTGTAAAACCTCAGAAACAGATGCGTCTGAACTCACAAGGTTTTCTTCCTAAGTCATGAAGAAATAGTACCTGTGTGTATTATAAGGTTTTAATAGAAGGAAAGGAGAGAGTCACATTCGAATATGTTTTAAGGTACACTGAAAATATTAAGGATCTGCCTTTTTAAACATGGCAGTTTAAAATACAGAGTACAGAAGGGTAAGAGTCAGATTATGTCAGACGGTCATAAGCAAATGAGCACTGTTGTTATTCTTCAGTAGCCCTGATTGCAGAAATGAGAACTATTCTTGCTCTATTTCATAGCTGAGAAGTTAATGAGAGTTGGCCAGTGGATTACCAAATGCATTCAACTTGAGCATTTTGACCTGGAACCTTTACTATCTGGTCCATGTTGCAACTGATTAAAACTAAATGTTGGTTATAAATCGGATAATACTAAGGGAATAGACATCCTATTTAGGTAATGAGTGATAAATGTGAATTATGATAAAGCTGTTTTGCTGTTGCTTGGGGTTTTGCTTGTTTGGCTGCACTGGAAGGAAGTACTCCACCCCTGGGTACATATATTCCCTGCCCTGTTTTGCCTTTTTAAAGAAAGTCCACTAGATGGCGCCATTATAATCATGTCTGCATATGTGTGTGATGTGAAAATACATGTATGTACTCCCAAAATGTACTTAGCATTTCTGTGTGATTTTCTAGGCAAGCAGAATCTGGTGATTATGGGAAGGAAGACCTGGTTCTCCATTCCTGAGAAGAATCGACCTTTGAAGGACAGAATTAATATAGTACTAAGTAGAGAACTCAAGTAAGTACCATAAATGTTAACTGACCACAACAAATTTGCATCCCCAATACAGTGACACATTGTAAGAGCAGTGTTGATGAAGCTAGTAAACAGCAAAGCTAATCACAGAAAATGAATAAGCTGTTACATTAAGTGACAATTTATGCCTCCACTTAAGTACTTGATCCTAACACATTGAATGTTACATAAACATTAAATCTCACTGGGTAAGTAACTTTCTAAGAGTCAGTAGGCTTATGGTAATACAGTGTCATCAATAAAGTTCTCCTGTTAACCTTAACATCCAAACAACACTCTGTACTTGTGTGTTTTACTGGGAGTCGGAAGGTGGCCTTTCAGAGGGTTGGACTGGTTCCAGAATCCTCAGAAGGGAATGTCTAAAATTGGCTCCTGTGGGGGCCAGGGATATAGCTCAATGGTTCCGGTGCCTGTCTTGCAAGCGCAAGGACCCGGGTTCGATCCCCGGTAACCACATAACAACACTGGGCCTGGAGACTCACGCCCAGCAGCCGTCAGTACTACATACCACAGTGCCGGGCGTGGTGACTCACACCTGTAATTCTAGCACTCAGGAAGCAGAGGCAGGAGGATTGCTGTGATGTGAGCTGGAGGCTGAGCTCAGGGCCAGCCTAAACTACAAAGCGAGACCCTGTCTCAAAAAACCTTAAAAAAAATGAAATAAAATAAAATTGGCTCCTGTAAGAATGTCCTTGTCCTCCAGTCACTGGACTTTGCCGATCCTGAGGCCAGAAAAGCCCGGGGCTGGGGATAGTGGGAGTAATGAAGTTAGCACCAGTGCTTTAGCTTTGACCATGGCTTTGACATATGTATTCTGTATATGACGAATCTTGATTTTGTTCTTGTTGTTGACATCGGCCATAACGTAGAATAACTAGAATGATTTCCGAGTCTCTGGATGGCTTGTTTTAGTTTTTTGGTTTTGGTTCTTGGTGTTTTTGAGACAGGCTTGCTCTGCAGTTCAGGCTGGCTTTGAACTCACTGTGTACCCCAGTGTGGCCCTAAACTCAGCCTCCTGAGTGCTGGGATTGCTGTGGTTTGGTTTTATTTTGGGGAAGACATGGCGTGTCACTGTAGGGAGCACACTGCCTTGTGTATACTGCTGAAGTGGTCACTAAAGAATGCAGCACGCTCAGGTACTCACTGCGTACATGGTCGGAATAGGCCTTTCCCACGTGGACGGATCAGGGTCCAACCAGAGGAGACAGCTATGGAAGAATTTTATTTCCCGGAATCAGAACACAGTTCGATGCAGAAATCTCGGACAGGCTGTGAGGAAGGGCAGGCAGGAGCTGTCCAGCAAGGCTGAAGCTAAGCAGGTCAAGCTCCTCTTCCAGGAAGCCTCTGTCTTACTCTTAAGACTCTTCATCGGATGACACCCCGACTAAAGTCAGCTAGCGTTGCTGTAGTCATGTCCGCAGAGTACCATGACAGTGACATCCGTACTAGTGCCTGAGTGACCGGGGACTGGTCATAGTAGCACATGTGCCGGGCCACATTAGCACAGCAGGGGCGGAAAAACCAGTGCCCCATTGTGGACTGAGAAAGTCTCACTCGCCCCTGCTACATCCACCCTCAGTGGCATCCTCCACAGACTTGGCATCTTGCTGTCTCTGTGCTGCTCTTCGGCCTGGTTGCTAGGATATCTCGCTCTTCTCTGTACCGGTGGATTCTGGACTCGCAGCCCGGATTGCCGTTCCTGAGCCGCTGTGGTAACATCTTGCAGAGAGCCACTGTGGAGTATTTATGGCCAGCTTGGGCTGAAGCAGCAGGAAGTGACTTCTGGGCTCCCAAAACACTCCTGAAATGACGAATCTTGTCTATTCATGTCCTTCTGTGGCAGGTGGAATCGGGTTTGTGTGCTTCTTTGGTATTTGTAGGTATATGTAGCTTTTGTTGGTGTCTTCACTTATTTTTAAAGGCTGAGAAGATTTAAAATCTTTTATCAGTAGCAGAGAAATTACAGACTTTAAAGTTCTCTTTTAGCGCACTCTCCTGCTTTACTTGCTGGCGAGCTGCACACGCTAGGCACTTGCTAAGGGCCAACACTGCTGGTCTCCGCACTCTCGGTTTCTCCTTTCCAGATCACCCAGCTGCATGAGCCATCTGCAAGCCGTTGTACCCCAAGCCCCCTGAGTTATTGCCCCTCTTTCTTTGAGCCACTTGCACACCAGCCCTTTAGACCACTGAGAAGCCATGCTGCTCTTCTCCTGAACCCCGAAACCCCCGTCTCAGCTCTCCCCCATGTCAGCTTCTCAGTCCTGTTTTCCACCTCACTCCGTCTCCCCTCCCCAGGCCTGATCTCAGCATCCTGGCCAGCAAACCATGTGGCTGCTTCAGCCCTGCCACACTTGGTGTCCTGGCTGGACTGTGGTGAGAGGCCTGTGGCACATGTGCCCCAGTGGGCAACCGGTATCACGGAAGGCTCCACGAGGCACACCGTCACTGGCCTAGGCCATCTTCTTGCGCAACTCCAGATCTGTCTGCTACATTCAGTTCTTCCCCAGAGAGCCTGATCTCATGCAGCCCCGGGACCATGCTGGCACCATGGACAGACCTCAGCACATTTCACCCTGGCCATCATTCCTTCTTGCCTGAGTCAAAGCATGTGCTTTGTTCTAAGTCCTTTACAGACGGCACCACGAAATCAGCAACAGTGAGGTAACAAGACAGTGAATAACTCCATTACCTGTTCACTAATCCCGGTCAGAACTACCAGTCCAAAAGCAATTCTAGAATCCCTTTAAAACACCAAGCTAAGAATTTGACATTGAATTGCAGTTCTTCTTCTGTATCTATTTACTCTGAAAGCCTAGTTCTATACGTTCTGTATTTATAAAGGGAAGTGCAGCCCTCCATCCATGGGGGTCCTTGGTTTGGGAGATTGAGAGGCTCAGGCTTATTAAAAGAAACAAATTATTGGGCCGGGGATTTAGCTCAATGGTTCTGGCACCCGTCTTGCAAGCACAAGGACCCAGGTTCAATCTTTGGAAACCATATACAATACTGGTCGTGGAGACTCATGCCCAGCAGCAACCAGTACCACATACCACAGTGCTGGGCGTGGTAGCTCACACCTGCATCCCAGCACTTGGGAGGCAGAGATAGGAGGATTGCTGTGATGTGAGTTTGAGGCTGAGCTCAGGGCCAGCCTTAACTACCAAGTGATACCCTGTCTCAAAAATCCTAAAAAAAAAAAAAAAAAAAAAGAAATTATTTCACGTTTTCCCCTTTGTACTTTTAATTACATAATTAGTTACACTCATTTTCAAATACTTCTCATTCCTGTGTTGTTCAAAATATGAAAGTTTAAATCTCATTCCAGACTTTTTCTACAGTCATTCAAATATTCTTTTCCAGTATCTTACCATGAAAATTTTTGAATATACAGAAAGAACTTTAAACAGATGTATTTCAACTATTTCTGCCAAGAGCAGAACACATGTCCATTCACCCATCAGCTGGTCTTGTCCATATGCATTGTAAGATAAATCACAGACATTCGTGTGTTTCCGTAAATATCATTGACAAGCACTCAGTATTTCTTTAGGTTTTTTTCTTTTGGGTAAACATTACAGACAGCAAGAAAGATAAACTATACTTGTCTGCTACCCTAGTGTTGACAGAGTTTTCACTTGCAACCAAACCCCTCAGGAAGACAGAACTGTTGTGCCCCATAAACCTCCCTTGGGCCCTCCCTGCAGCCACGGCTGCTCTTCTGTTCTTTTTCCACCGTAAGACCACACCAAGTTTGGCTTTCGGGTTTACACAGGCCCCAGCTGTGTACAGTCAAGTTGGATGCTGGTTATGAGCTGTACCAAAGCGAAGTGCTTCTTGTCAGAAGGGCTCATATGTCTGGTGTTTGTCTTGTGACCGCTGCTTCTTACTTGGATTGTTTCACTAGCATAAGTGGGTTCTGCAAACTGGTTTTGTTTTGTTTTGTTTTTTAACTTAGGGAACCTCCACCAGGGGCTCATTTTGTTGCCCAAAGTCTGGATGATGCCTTGAAGCTTATTGAGCAACCAGAATTAGCCAGCAAAGTGGATATGGTGTGGATAGTGGGCGGCAGCTCCGTGTACAAGGTGAGAACAGCCGCCTATGGGCCGAGGGTAGGCTTCCTTCCCTCGCACCTTTGGGGACAGTGCATTGCCCGCTGTACAGAATTTAAAGACTCAAACCTGAGCATAGGAAGGAGCACGTTAGACATACTGTCATTTTAAAATATCTGTTAGACCCTGTCATAGAAAGTAAATAAAAATACAGCATTCATTGTACAGTCTACCTGTCTGTGTGGTACTAGGGATTGAACTCAGGCTCTTATATTTCCAAGGTAGGCGCAGTAATACTTGAACTAAGTCCCCAGCTCATGTCTGTCTTGTTTTTTGATTGATAATTGTGTTTGTTGTGCACGTTTTTAAACATATAAACATAAGGGAATTACTACCTGAGGCAAATTAACATGCATTTTCTCACGCATCTTCACATCTTCAGTTGTGGTCAGCACAATTTAAATCAGGCAGCAGCTTTCAAGCGTGCAGTAATATATTGAGCCACAGCACTCTAGAACTGCCTCCCTAATTGGACTTCCAACCCTCTTGAGCCACATACCAGAGTATTTTCAATTCAGGCACTAGGTGGCGTTTAGAGTTTGAAAGCCATTCAGAATTTCTCCCTGGAAATCACTGTTTTCTGCTCTGGGATGCCGGTGTGAGCTGTTAACCCTGCTCCTGCAGGCTGAGTGTATCTCACTGAGAAAGTGACCAGCTCTGAGTTCTCAGCCAATACACACGGACCATGTATGTGTCTTGTTAGAAGCAGAAAGCTCAACAATTCTCATGTAATGTGAGGGCCCAGGAGAAAGGTCCATAATTTCATAGTGTCTGGGATCTTGTGTGTTCTGATACAAAAATGACTTACAAATTTTAAGACTTCTGAGGTTAATACATAGAATTCCTTGAGTCTCTTCTACCTTCTTGGACCTAAGGTAACATATACACAGAAATCACTAGAGAAGTACGTAGTGTCCGGGACACTGGATGGGGCTGTGACAGCCCTCAGTTCCTGGTTCTACAGCCTCTCACTTCCTGTTCATAATGAGGAAAGGGGGGCATTTGCCCGGTCTCATCCTCCAACTGTGAATTTCTTCTGGAAAAAAGTCGTGGGTTTAGTTCAGTGCCATTGGAGTCTGCACTATGTGCACTTGACAGCGAGTTCTGTGGCCCTGTGAATACCCAGGTGCACACACACAGCACTTGCATCTTTGGCAGTCCTGGCCAGCGGTGCCCACAGGAAGCATTCAGTGACCGGGTGCGTGGATGTGTGGCCGGGCCTCCCCACACACCATGACCCTGTGTGTTCACAATTTGCACCTGCTCTGGCCCGTGAAAGTTCGATTCTGTGGTGCTCAGATCCTGGCGCAGTTACTCGATTATCCTGGCACTGACTATGCCATGGGCGCCAGTGTGAACCTCACTGTGTAAACTCCGCTGCTCACACTGGAGTCCTGGGCTCTGTCTCCGCATCATAAGGAACCTGATGCCTTCTGCTCTGTTTCACAGGAAGCCATGGAGCGGCCAGGCCACCTTAGGCTGTTCGTGACAAGGATCATGCAAGAATTTGAAAGCGACACATTCTTTCCAGAAATTGATTTGAAGAAATACAGGCTCCTTCCAGAGTAAGTATAAAGTTATTAGCCTGGAGCACATTTGAGTTTCCCACTTGGGAATCCTGGGGAAGCAAATTCTCTTTTCTAGAATGAGTGTGAGTCATGATGGACTAGGGGACCGGAAATCTGCCTCTGTCGTGTGTTTGGTTCCAAGGACCACAGTGCTGCTGGGAAGAGCATTGGCAGTTCTCTACGGAGGCCCAGGTGCTCACCACTCCCTGGGGCCTGTCCCTCCGTGGTTAGAGCAGCGAGGGTGGCACGTCACAGGTGGACATCCACAGACCACTGCCCCGTGGCATGGCAGGTGCGGCCCAAGAAATCCTGTCTGAACAGTGACACCCACGAGCCCTGACAGTGGGAAACCAGCCGTGCAGCAGCAGGAAGACTCTGGACACAATGCAAGGCTGAGGCAGGAGGGTCCAGGCTGCCCCTGAGCTGACGGCCAGTGTGAGGCGATGAGCCGTGGAGCGGCTGTCAGGTCAGGCGTGGTAGGGACAACCACATCGTTCCAGCCGCTCTAGGCGAATGAGCCGAGAGGGACGAGAGCAAAGCTGGGTGTGGCGCTGCCCTCAATCCCAGCACTCTGGGAGGCTGAGGCAAGAAGCAAGTTCAAGCTCATGGAGTTCAAGCTCTAGTATAGAGAAAAGAATGAAGCAGGGCAGCCGACGGATTGCAGCAGTTGAGATGAAAGGAGAGGACTGGGTCACACTTGGGGCCCAATGGGTGATGCTTGGCTGTGAAAAGGCCCGACAGTCTCATTTAGAAACACTTGGGCTAGGGCCAGGGATTTAGCTCAGTGGTCCCAGCACCTGTCTTGCAAGCACGAGGGCCCGGTTAGATCCCTGTAACCACAACAATACTGGGCGTGGAGACTCATGCCCCACAGCAGTCAGTACCACATACCACAGTGCCGGGCGTGGTGGCTCACACCTGTCATCCCAGCACTCGGGAGGCAGAGGCAGGAGGATTGCTGTGATGTGAGTTGGAGGCTGAGCTCAGGGCCAGCCTGAACTACAAAGCGAGACCCTGTCTCAAAAAAAAAAACTACTTTGGCTTCTGACTGGAGAGTGAAGGGTTAATGAAAGGAATGCTTCAGGCCAGCCCTTCTGTCTTTGTACTCTTGCGCCTTTGCACACTTGCATGGAGTCGGGTGGTTGCTGGGGTGTGCGCTTGTGCTGAGCCTGAGAAGAGCATTCAAAGGCGCCTCTGAGAGGGCACCCTCTGAGCAGTCATCTGTCGCTTGGGTCATCTCAGGCTGGCAGTGTGGCTGGCACCAGTCTTTGGGTGACTGAGACCCATCTCGCCGGCAGGTCCTCGGGTTGTTCCTTCTTTCCCTGTCATTCCCAGCTTCTCTGTGCTGCTCAGGTCGCTCGTTCTCACGAGTGAATGCTGACCTCAGCCCTCCGCCATGTCCTACCTTCTCAGGGTTGTGACAGAAAATGAAAACTCTTCCTCCCCTGAGCATCTGACGGTTGTCTGTTTTCAGGACCTGTATTGACATGACACTGCCCTCGCCCTGGGTGGAGGGAGGGACCCCAAGGGGACATGGGTAGGTCAGTCCTTCATTAAGTGAAGAAGAGTGAAGCCTCCTTAAAGGACACGTCCTTTGTCCCTAGAAGCATGATCAGCTCGTCCAGAGACACATTGGCCAAGTAAGCGGCTATAATTAATGACACCTCAGCCAGAGGTCTCCTCGGCTCACCATGCTGAGGCTCAGAGGCTGTGCCCAGCCCCCATGGCACTGTGAGGACCTGGTGGCGATAGCATCCCGAGAGCAGGGCTTGGGCCCTGATCCTGTGCAAGGGCAACTTCCGTCAGCCCGAGTCCTTCCTGTGAGATGCCCCAAAGGTCCCCCGCCACCTCCCAGTGTCACCACTCAAGGGGCCATGTGTCCAACACAGGGCCTTGCGGGGAGAGAACACACAGCGTGGAGCCGGCGTCCAAGGGCCCGCTGGCTCTGCAGAACTTTCAGAACTCCGCTGGCTCCTGCTCTCGTGTTCAATCACCTCAGGCCTGTTCCTGTGGTTCTCTGCCGTGACTTCCTTAGTTTGTAAGAGTCCATGGGCTAGCGGCTCAGTCCCCGTCCATGGCACTTCCAACAGATGGGACCATTAGCAGGCAGGACCATGAGGTAGGAAACGAGGCCCTCGGGGACGTGTGCTTGGAGAGGGTATGGGGCTGACCCTCCTTTATGCCTTCACACTTCCAGCAGCCATGCACTCCCATCGCTATGTGCTGCCTGTGCCAAGGCTGAGCCAACCACCCAGACTACAGTCTCTGCGGCTGTGGGCAGAATGAGCCATCTTCTTGTGAGGTCACTGTCTCTGGTGTTTACTCATGGCCAAGAGCGGACTGAAGCAGGGACTCTGGGTGACTCCCACGAAGGCCCAGGCACCCAGTCTCATCAGACAGACTTGGCCCCCAAGTATGCGCCCAGGCAATTCGTTCTTTCAGGAAGCTTGAAGCTAGAACTCTGAGGTAATTCTGGCCATTTCACCTTATTCTGTTCTACCCATTTTCAAAACAGACTGCACAAGTGGCTATTAGAGAAATAAAAATGAAAAGTAAGTAGAATTAAAGTTAATTTCACATAGAAGCTTCCTGTGAATGTCCCGCTACTGATCCAGCTCCACCTAGAGCACAGTCTCCCAAGTTCTTCGTGGTTTAGAGAGAACCTCCCGCATGCTGTCCTCTTATCAGTTGACAGTCCTGACACCACTGAGTATTTGCACAAAAAAGTGCAAATGTTATTTTTCATGATTCACTCTTAAGAGTCTAAAATACAGTATAAAATTGATCTAGTAAAACTATTTAACAGAAAACAAGGGGACATACTGCTACCAAAATAGTGGAGCAGCATAGCTTAGAAATGATTGGCATCTGTTTTTACTCTGAAATACAAATTATTCAAGAGGAAATGGCTGCTTCTTCTCCCCATATTGTTATATTGCTCTTAACTGCCATCTGTAATTGTTTATCAAAATAGCATATCTGATTAGTCATCAAATACTGACACCTGTCACAACTCAGCAGTATGTCACGTGTCCTAAGAGACAAAGGTGTGCTCCTGCATTATTCCCCACTGTGAGTTTCTACGACAGTTATGGAGCCAGAACAAACTTGTAGGTGACTCACAGGTAACACTAGTCGGTTACATGTATGGGGCCATTCCCACCAAAGAGAAGCTTTACAAAACAGTCTCTGAAAATTACATATGAGCTCAGGGATAGAGTGAAACACTACTAGACAAGCTCCTATCTGTGGGTAGTTTTCAAGAATAGAATCAGGAATCAGAAGGAAAGAAGAAATTAGGCTGTTTGCTTTCTAACATGATCCAGCTTGCAGTATTTCCTCACCACTCACACCTGTCGGTTATCTGCCTGGTGCCTCTTCCCTGCACACGCTGCGGTGAAGGAATTTATAGATTGCGGATGCCTTGGGACAGGGAGTTGAGTATTGTGCCTAGGGACACACAATATAACCGTATGCTCATTTGTTTTACAGGTACCCAGGTGTGCTCTCTGAGGTCCAAGAGGAGAAAGGCATTAAGTACAAATTTGAAGTGTATGAAAAGAACGATTAACATGAAGGTGTGTTCTGATCTATTTCAGGCTGTCCTCCCCTCCTTCTAAAACATTATGTATTTATATATTAGGAAAGAGGATTTATTCTGACTCTTTGTCTCTGGGTAATTTATTCTAAACAAATACCACTTAAGCACTTCTGTCTGTCCCCATCCCAGGGTCACAGCCAAGTCCCAGCACTGGGCCCACAGCACATCTGTGAGGGATAAAGGGGTCCTGCCAGGTGCAGACCCACAGACAGGAGCGAGATTCACGGGCAAGATGCGGATTATCACACAATGACTGGGACTCGCATTTTGGAACTTGGACCCCAGTTTCTCTGTCATAGTTCTGTCTCTTAATGTCTTTTTCTCAAGCCTGCATCACAGACTGGGCAGGTGGGGACTAGAAGTTGAGAGAGAGAGACATACATATATATGTCTGTATATATGTCTATATATATGTGTGTGTGTGCATATGTATATATAGACATATATGTGTGTATATATATAGACATATGCATATATATATACAGAGATATAGATACATATATAGATATAAAAATTATAGATATATCTACACCTCAAGGTATCTAAGTGAGGTGAAACAAGATATAAAATATAAATTAGCATATACAGGATTGAAGTCAGTTACATAGTAAAGATTAGATTTCTGTGGGTGACCTAGTAAAAACTAAAAACTCACTTGTATAAGAAAAGCACACACATCACTCCATAACATCAGTTTCATACATAACATCAGTAACTCCAGTACCTGGTAAGCAAACCTAGGGACAGCTACCCCTTCACAGATGCACTTTTTAATAGTTAGATCAGAACCTATAAAGACCTGGCCTCATTAAGAAACATGATTCTGTGAAGCAAAGTTTGGGCCAGCTGCTGAGAATTGTCTTGGAAGATTGAAACAAGGACGGGTCTGCAGGGGGTATACCTTAGTACATACGAGGGGCGGGGTGTGACAGGTGCTGTCACACACTGCGGGGACAGCAGGAAGATCCTGTAGTGTAGAGGAGCTGCGTGCTGACCCTGTGCCTCAGGAGGCCTCGTGCCTGGAGCTTCTCTATCCGCAGTCACAGTTCTTCAAAACACTTCTTGAATAAAAGGGGGAACAAGTCCCATTGTGTGTGGTTATGTCAACGTGGTCAGTAATCAAACGGGATTTACTGGACGGTAAAGCTGAGGTGCCTGCCATGTCTTCGCCCCAGGAGTGGGGGACACAAGACCAGCTCTGGTGAACGGGAACTCCTGGGAAAATGGACGGATAATTTCTCCTGAGGAGACTCGCTCTCCACCCTGCAGCTGGCCCCACCAAACAGATCAGGTTCTTTGGAGAGGAGCTGCAAGCTGACAGCAGCTGCCAGCATGGCCAGGCCTCTTCCAGACCAGTTTTCCTCCAGCATCTTACTGTGAAATAATTGAGTATTTCTTGGAAAGGGCCAGAAGTCACAGCACCTGGATCCAGTGAATGAGATGAGGGCGCCCTTGTGTTTACAGGCTGCCTTTCCATCAGATGGCGCTCCGTGGCGCTGTTCACATTTTGATCCATTTCTTGAATTCTTGTTCTGGTTGTGAGGTGTGGATGGATGGCTTAGACATGTATCCTGTTTCTAGGGAGTGCCCTTGAAGTATTTATTTAATTTTTTTTTTTCTTTTTTGAGACGGGGTCTCGCTTTGTGGTTCAGGCTGGCCCTGAGCTCAGCCTCAAACTCACATCACAGCAATCCTCCTGCCTCCACCTCCTGAGTGCTGGGATTACAGGCATGAGCCACCACGCCCAGCACTGTGGTATGTGGTACTGATTGCTGCTGGGCGTGCGTCTCCACACCCAGTATTGTATGTGGTTACCAGGGAATTGAACCTGGGCCCTTGCACTTGCAAGACAGGCACCAGAACCACTGCGCTAAGTCCCCGGCCCGCCCTTGAAGTATTTAGAACCAGAAGATGCAAGAAGTTAACGCTGGGGATTTAGTGCAGTTGTTCCGGCGCCTGTCTTGCAAGCCCAAGGACCCGGTTCGATCCCCGGTCATGCCCAGCAGCAATCAGTACCACATACCACAGTGCTGGGCATGGTGGCTCATGCCTGTAATCCCAGCACTTGGGAGGCAGAGGCAGGAGGATTGCTGTGATGTGAGTTGGAGGCTGAGCTCAGGGCCAGCCTGAACTACAAAGTGAGACCCTGTCTCAAAAAAAAAAAAAAAAAGTTAATGCTAACTGTTCTTAAGTTGTAAGAAATGGGGCAAGAAAGTTAGCTCAAGTGGTTCCACACCTGCCTGGCAAGCACAAGATCCTGAGTTTGACTCCCAGTACCATAAAAAAAAGAAAAGCAGAGGTCAGGTCTTCTTAGAGAACTATACAATTTAGGAAAGTGGCTCATCTTGAGCAGAGACCCGAAGTTGAATTACCCCCTATTTTAGTGAGGGTTTGCAAGGGAAGAGGTTTAATAGACACAATTTATAGGATTCTTTTATAATAGCCAAGAAGTCAAATGAAAAGGAATGCAAGACCGGCGCCTGCCTTGCAAGCTCAAGGACCTAGGTTCAAACCCGGTAACCACATACAGCAATGCTGGATGTGGTGACATGCCCACCAGCAATCAGAACTACATACCACATTGCCGGTCGTGGTGGCTCATCCTATAATCCCAGCACTTGGGAGGCAGAGGCAGGAGGATTGCTGCGAGTTCCGGGCTGAGCTCAGGGCCAGCCTGAACTACAAAAGACCCTGTCTCAAAAAAAAAAATCTGTGCAAGCTAGAGAACCTAGCCGAGGCCCTGAAGCCCACGGCCAGGTCTTAGGCAAGTGTGAGTGGAGCACCCACACTGAAAGGCTCAAAAGCCAGCGGTGGAAGCTAGAAAGCCGGCGCCAGTGGGTGAAGGGTCCACATGGGGCAGCACTGAGCGGAAGATCAGGGCTCCCCGGATGAGACAAGAACAGCAGCCAGGGCCAGAGGTGAGGCTCAGCAGCACCCTGCCTGGCAAGTGCACAGTCCTGAGTGCAGTCCCCAGTATCACAGAGAACAAAAAAATACTTGAGCCAGTGATTTAGTTCAAGCGGTACAGTACCTACCTTACAAGCAAAAAGACCTGTTCAATCCCTGGTACCACCAAAAAAAAAAAAAAAAAAAAAAAAACCAGCCACTCCCAGCACCATTGAAGACCTGGGCTCCAACCACAGCCAAATTCACTTCAGGAAACAGCCACAGCAGCTCCTCCAGGACAATCAACAGCAAATGATCTTCCCCTCCAGGTCTTTTTATACCACTGATAACTATCCTCAAGTGAGTCTCCACGCCCAGAACCACATTGACTCAGCTCAGTTGAGGGCTCCAAACTGATCATTATTAACCCACCGCCCCTTCTTTATCAAGAATGGAACACAAGGGCCAGGGCTAACAGCCACACCTGTAATCACAGCATTTGGGAGGCAGAGGCAAGAGGATTGCCTGGAGTTCAGGGCAATCCTGGGCTACATAGTGCATGATTCAGGGCCAGCCTGAACTACAAAAACGAGACCATCTCAACAAACAAACAAACAAAAAATACAGTGGAGCACACAAGTTCTTCGTACATGACAAAGTTTTATATTACGTGAAGGCTTTCTTACAAGAAAGTTACATTGGGCTTGAGTTTGAGTCCTGCATTCCCGGTCTTCTCATGGTCTGTGTCATTCCATTTCCACAAGACTTCTTTGGCTGGAGGATGTCTTCACACTGGGCCTTCCTGTCTGGATGAGGGCCAGATGGGTCTGTCCTGTCTGCAGGACTTGGTAGCCTTGGGACAGATGTGAAGAAGCTGCAGTTCGCTGAGTAGATATAGTGCAGCGAACGCAGGCTCGTCTGCTCTGGGCAGCCCCGTTTCCAGGTCAGAACCCTGACCCTGCAGCTGGGGTGCAGCGCCTGTGTCTGTAGTGAGGGGTGTGTGTTGAGGAACTGGCTCATGCAGTCGTCGGGCTGGCAGTCTGAGGTCGGCAGTGCCGGCCAGCAGGGTGGGAAGCCAGCCAGGAGCGCACATAGACGCTGGAGGAAAATTCGCACATTGACGGTCAGACTCATTAGAGGCCTGCCAGGACAATGGCTGCCCTTTCCTCACGGTTGCTCAGCTGACTGTGGGTGTTAGCCACGAGTACAGAGTACCTTCACAGCAACACCTGCATGACTGCCTAGGTAGTCTGGCCTGAGCCTCACAGTGACCCGTGTACCGGGGGTGCTCCTGCTGGTACCTCCCTGAATGACCTCGGGAGTGAAGATGCATCCTTCAGCACGGGAGTTGCGTGTACTAATCTATCAGGCTTCAAAAGGCAAAACCACCAGCGTGTGGGGTTGGTCTAAATCATGGCAACCTCATTCTGGAGATTTCTGCTTCATGGTTGGATTTAAAAAACAAGGTCTCAGCGCGTAGTGCAGGCCGTCCTGAACTCATGGTGATCCTCCTCCATTAGAGTGCTGGAACCACAGCGAGCCCCATTGCACCCAGCTTGTGTTCGGATCTTTTATTTTTAAAGACAGGGTCTCACTTTGTAGTTCAGGCTGACCCTGAGCTCACTAGCTCAGGATGTGCCCTGGCAAGCCTCAAACTTACAGAAATCCTCCTGCCTCTGCCTCCCAAATTCTGGGATTATAGGATGAGCCACCACGCCCAGCACTGTGGTATGTGGTGCTGATTGTTAGTGGCCATGAGTCACCACACCTGGCATTGTTGTATGTGGTTACCAGGGACCGAAGGCAGGCACCGGAACCACTGAGCTAAATCCCCGGCCCCTGAATCTTATTCTTAGTTCTGTGATTTTTTTCACACTCACAGTGAAAGCAGGGGAACTACTCAGTCGTCACGGCTCCCCTCAGGCCCAGTGGTAATAGACGGCTTGCCCCGGCTCTGCGTCTGTACTCGGGGCGCCTGCAGCCCCCAGCACTGTCCTGAAAATCACATCTGAGAAATTCAAATGCCCGGCCTTCAGCCCTGCAAACTCTGAACAATAATGTACATTGAATCCTGTTTATCAGAATCTGTTGCTTTTCATAGCACAAGGCCTGTGCGCAGCTTCTGGGAAATGTTGATTATAAGAGAAGCTCTTTTCTGTCATTTTCAAAAGGTGACCCCAGGTAGGGAACCAACCAGTGCAAGGAAGTGTCTTTTCAGAAAAGCGAGGGTTGAGCTACTCTAGGGCCGGCCATTGTCACCGCAGCGCCCTGAGCCTGGCCACCCCCGCAGGCAGGTGTGTGGGGGAGTCGGGAGCTTGGTGATCTGTGTCACTCTTCAGCATAAGCACTGAGGCCGGGTGAGGGCAGGAAAGTGGCTGGCTCCTGCACAGACAGCCTCAGACCGACCTTGAGCGGAGCCAGGGATTGTCTTGCTGCCTCAAGCACGTTCCGTACCTGGAGTATGTTCCCAGCTGTGTGTCAAAAGGGCGCACGCCCTGAAAAGCCATTATCCTGGTATTCTTGGCATGGTGCAGCCTTAGGCCTGGAGATGTGGAGGCTCCTCTGCCCAAGTGGCCTCTGTCCCCATCCCTGCTGGGGGACAGGAAGGACAGCCGCAACTCCCAAGGTTGGGTCAGAGGCAGCAAAGCCCATTTGCACTTTCGGGACAAATGAGAGGAACAGGCTAACCTCCGGGGAGGGTCTTCCCACTCGCACCACAGCGGCAGCTTTTCTCCTTTGTTTTATGTTTAAGATGCACAACTTTTTGCACATCTTTCTGCTAAAATCTGCTGGAAGTCCTATCTCCCTGTCCTGGATGCCTGGAGTCCATGGCACGTGCCAGAGTTGGTCCAGCAAGGACGGCAGGCCACGTCCTCACCTGACACCCTGTACAGCTTCTCCTCTAAGGACCACGATTTCCTTGATAAGTAGCGATACAGCCTGCAATCCTAGCACCGAGGAAGCTGAGGCAGGAGGGTAGCCAGAGTTCAAGCCCAGCTTGGGCCACATGAGAAGTTCAAGACCAGCCTGAACATCACAGTGTGACCCTGTCTCAAAGAAAAGAAAAAGAAAAAGAAAAATCTCTCTCATAAAGGATTGAATACAAAATTTTACCAACACTGTAATTAAGTGAAAATATCTATAAAATGGTCAACTCTCATAACCATGAAATTCAAATGTTTGATATTATGTTTTTATTGATGATTTTTTTGCTCACTCACAATTTTTCCTAATATTATTATATTGGTTCTTAAACTTTAAAGAATCAAATTCCTTTTACCCTTACTATAATTGACCCCAAGGAGACGGTAATTCTGATTCACTTTATTTACTCCTGTGGCCTGTACTGAGACAGAAAGATCTGCATGTTCCACGTAGTGCTAGGAAGAAGGTACATGGAAGGGCTGCTTAGCTCTGTGAGGCTGAATAGAGTAGCATTCAAATGACAACATATAATTACAGATCACTGAGGTACAAAGTGTACCAGATTCCACTTCCAGTTTAGGGGAGGGCACAGTGTCTACCTGAGATATGAGGTCAATAAAATAGCAAAAGAAATAATAATTTTAGAGCAACATTTTCTTAGGTAGAGCTATCAGAACTGGTAGCATTTTTGCCAAAATGTAATAAAACCTATACCACCCATTATGGGCTATAATCTGTACTTCCCATGTATAATTTAATTGAAATGTACCTTTTATTTTCTTTTTATTGTTTTCCAAAAATATCTGCCCAAGCTGGGCATGGTGGTGCATCCACATCCCATCATGGGGAGGCTGAGGCAGAAGGATTCCCAGCCTCAGAGGGTCCTCAAAGGAGAACAGAATGGCACAGCCACATCATGTCTTCAGCCCTGGGGGCTCTGGGCTTCTACTTGGCACATGATACCCGTCCTCCGTGTGTACAAAATAGGGACATGCACACAGACAGACACACGTGCCCCACCTCAGGTCTCCAGCAGCCGCTCCTCCCTCCTGGTCCTGTGAGAGGTTTTGCCCTGAGTCTGCCTGGGGCGCTGCTGGGCCACAGTCCCAGAGCATGGGGAAAGGGGCAGGGAAGGGAGCCCCAAGCCTGCAGCTGAGGAGACTCCTCTCTGCTCACGTCTCTGCCGCTGTCCTCACCGCTGGGACAAACACTCACAGGCCAGGACTGCAGGTGGAGAGCTCTGCCTTGGCTGGTGTTCCAGACCCTGCCAGCCGGCTCCAAAGCAAAGGCCAGGAGGGGCAGCCTGCCCCACAGCCCCACACCCCGGGGGCACCTGGCCTGGCACCTGGCTGGGGACATAGGACAAGGCGATATGGCAGCTGACAATCACCCGGGGTGTCTGTTATGTAATGTCAGTGGACCAATCACAGACCAGGGTCGATGCGGAGCCCAGCTGACTGCGAAGGCAGCGTCAGCAGAGGCGCAGGGTCCACCCAGGCTGCTGGCCGTCACACAGCAAGGCTCGAGTGACAGAGAGGTCAGGTGCAGCAAGGCTCGAGAGAAGTTTGACTTGAAATCCATTCCCAAGCTCATGTGAGATTGTCTCCTTCCGAATATCTTATCACTTCTCCGGAAGAGTCCATGTAGCTCCTCTCAGCATGACACACAAAGCTGCACACAAAGCTGAGACAGGAGGATCACAAGTTCGAGCCCAGCCTGAACCCCTTAACAGGCTCCTGTCTCAAAACAGAAATGCATTTTCAACCAACGCCTGGTGTATGTGGCAGGGTGAAGTGCACGGTCCATTCTGCCAGTCGTTGGTCTCAGCTGTCTACCTCCACTCTGGGCCTCTGCATGCCAACGTGACTGTCCCTCAGGCAAGCGACACCCTAACTGAGCCTCTGCCGGATTCGAAGAGGTTCACAACAGTGAGACTTCCGGGTCTGTGAAATTTAAAGCAAAGGAAGATGAGAAGGCTGTGCTAATTCCTAGGCTGCTTATGTATATAGCCGAGGGACAAGAGCAGAAATTGAAGGCTGACCCCTATTCTGAGACTCCCTAGGCTTTGTCTCTGGTTTTGTGGTGCTGGGGACAGATGCCAGGGCCTTTGCACTGCGCTACAACCTTGGCCCCTTTTATTTATGTATTTATTTATTTTTGAGACAGGGTCTCGCTTTGTAGTTCAGGCTGGCCCTGAGCTCAGCCTCAAACTCACATCACAGTGATACTCCTGCCTCTGCCTCCCGAGTGCTGGGATTACAGGCGTGAGCCACCACGCCCGGCACTGTGGTATGTGGTACTGGTTGCTGCTGGGCGTGAGTCTCCACGCCCAGTATGGTATGTAGTTACCAGGTTATCGAACCCTGGTCTTTGCGCTTGCAAGACAGGTGCCGGAACCACTGAGCTAACTCCCTGGCCCTGGCCCCTTTTATTTATTTATTTATTTATTTATTTAAATTTTTTTTTTTTTTTTTTAGGTTTTTTGAGACAGGGTTTCGCTTTGTGGTTCAGGCTGGCCCTGAGCTCAGCCTCAAACTCACATCACAGCAATCCTCCTGCCTCTGCCTCCCGAGTGCTGGGATTACAGGCGTGAGCCACCACGCCCGGCACTGTGGTATGTGGTACTGGTTGCTGCCCGGCGTGAGTCTCCACGCCCAGTATGGTATGTGGTTACCGGGGAATCGAACCCGGGCCCTTGCGCTTGCAAGACAGGCGCCGGAACCACTGAGCTAACTCCCCGGTCCCAGGCCCCTTTTATTTTTGAAGCAGGGTCTCTCCAGGTCAGTAAGTTGCCCAGGCTGGGACTGAATTTGCAGTCCTCCTGCTTCAGCCTCCCAGAGTGCTGGGATGACAGGTGTGCACCCCCTGCTGGGCTGTTGGCTCATTTCTTTATTCCCTGTGCACATCCGGTGCCCCTACCGGTTCCAGATACTGAGCCCAAGTGGAAAAGACGGCTACGGCTTGGTTGTAGTACTCACCCCCAGTACCACACAGCTGGCAGGGACCAGACTCCGGGGCTGCACATTCAGCGATGCTGTAAGGGGAGCTAAGGACTGGGTGCACCCCAGACCTTGCAGTCTGATGCCCCCGAGTGCCAGCAGGCTGGGAGTGGGACCCGGGTAGGCCTGGGCTTCTCCAGCCCTCTCTTTCAACCCAGCAGAGCATTCTGGGCCTCTCTGTCACTTGCAAGGAGCCCAGAGGCCCAGACACCCCCTCATGCCCCTCACCCCCCTTCAGTGCATCAAGAGAAGTCAGTCCCTCTAGCACTGCTACTTTCCTCTTGCCCTTGAAATAAAGCCTTATAGGAAAATGTGAATGGGAAAATAATCAAACATAAACTAGCAGCAGTAGGAAAAACAATCCTGTGACGCTGATAGAGCGGCTTCACCTGCAGGGGCAGAGCCGCCTGGACCCAGGAGTGTCCTGAGGACAACCTCCTGTGCTGGCCCTGGGCCGGCCAGTGCACCTGCATGGCTTCCGGTCCTAGTGCACCTCCTGCCCTGGGGGCCCTGCAGCCCCGTTTATGCCATCTCCTTCAGGGTGAGCCTGCAGGACTAACCTGAGCCTGGAAGTAGGTAGAGTCTCATCTTGTTCCCCTTCATTGTCAATAGGACAAAACTCCTGACGTTGGAGATGGCAATCCATAGCTGTGGGCTCCAAGGCAGGAGGCCAGCAGAGAGCCTGGCTGAGGACAGCTGCTCACAGCCTGCGGACAGGAAGCAGAGCTGCAAGGGGAGCAACGGCGCCTGCTGGGCTGCACCCCCTGACTGCCCCTTCTGGCCGGCCCGCCTCTTCACCCCCATCCAAAACTCAAACTCTGAGTCAGCTGTTGTCCTTCGACACTGCAGTACTCAACAGGCCAGGACACATCTCTCGTCAGCAGGACAGGCTCCCACGCCCCAGCCCGGCTTCCCCCAGCCTCTCCTGGGGTTCAGTTCACGGGCCTCCACCCTCTGCCCGGGACAAGTCAGCCCCATAGCTGGCGATCCGAGGTCTGGGGCCTCCCTTCCTAACAGAGCCTGCTGTGCATACTCAGCAGGCGGCGGTGGAGGCAGTGTCACACACACACACACACACACACACACACACACACACATACACACACACACACACACGCAGAGCCGCCCACACACCTGGCCTCAGACAGTCACCACATGCAGCCCCAGCATGGAGGCCCCTTCTCTCAAGTGTTGCTCACAAATGTCCTGGCCCACAGCAATCAGCAGCTAGCGCTCTCCCTGGTGTGAAGGCCGGGCCAGCCCCTGGGCGGGTGGCACAGGGTGGCGAGGCAGAAGTGGAGTTCAGGCACAGGCACCCAGGCTGGGCCTTTCTGTCCCCTCCCCCGTGTGTCAGTCTCTCCTCACCCTCTGCCAGGGGTGCTAGGCACGACAGAGTGAGGAAGAGGCCATTCAAGCCCAGAAATAGTCAGGACTTCGCTTTCACGGAGTCGGGTGATTCGGGACAGGCTGAACTCGAGGACTTGAACCAGGCCAACTGCTGCCCTGCCCTGTGTGAGCAGCACAGGGGCCGGGCAGAGATCTGAGTGCGAGGAGCTGCCTGCGGGATGAAGAGCATGGCTGGAAGTTGGAAAGGACACTGGCGGGCGCGGGGCAGCCTTGTGACCCCTCCTCACCGCCCCCTCCCCCACACGTTGGGAGGCTGAGGCAGGAGGACTCCAAGTGCAAGTTCAGCCCGCACAACAGACCAATTAGCATGATAAATGAAAAGGGCTGGAAATGTGGCTCAGCTCAGAGGCCCTGGACAGGGTCCCCAGTGTCACAAGAAGAGAAAAAGATCTTCTCAGACCCCCGGACTCAGAGCGAATCCCCCTTCCGGTCACTTCATGGTCTCACACAGGGATGATGGAGGGAGGCGAACCCCGGGAATAGTCGCAGAGGATGGACCAGGTCTGAGGTCCGGGAGTGGTGGTGGGGTGCAGCCTGGGACCGCGGGCGCGTGAGCGGGGGGGGGGGTGCGCGTGCACACTTACTCAACCTGCACACAAGGCACGGACACACACGTGCACACACCCCCGCGCACATGCCTCGCACACGCACACTCACGCGCACCCCCCCCACCCTGCTCCGGCCCTGGGGGCGTGGCGGGGGCGTGGCATAGGGCGTGGCCGGAGGCCTGGGCGGAGCTCGGCCCTGTCCTGTCTCCATCTCCTCCGCAGGCTGCGGCCCCGACTCCCGGTCCGAGTGGCGCCAAGTCCAGGTCTGGGGGCCCCGGCTCCGCGTCTGCGGGGACCCTGCGGCACTGGTGGAGACGGCTCGGGTCCCCAGGGCCGCCGGCCTTCCAGAGCTCCCGGGCTCCCAGGCCGCGCCGCCTGCGGTCCTCCCCGGGGTTGCAGGGGCGGCGCGGCGGCAGGTCTCGGGCGGGCGGGGGTTGCCGGCGCCGCGGTCCCGTCCTCCTCTGCCCCGACGCAGGAGAAGCAGAGGCGCGGACAGCCGGGGGCGGTAGAGGGACAGAGGGCACCGCGCGTCGGGACCTGGTGGCGGAGACCTTCCCGCCTCGGCTTCCCACGAGGCGCCCCGCCCCCTGCTCTGCCGCGCCAGTCACCTGCCGTCATCCTGTCCCTGCCCTTCACCGACCGCTCTCCTCGTCCTCTCACGTCACCCTCCCGCGAGTCACCTTCCTCTGCCCTTCTCCACAGCACCGGGGGCTGGCGCTCTCGGGGAGGACCTGGGACCCGGCGCGGAGGCCAGGGCGGGACCCTCGCAGCGCGGAAGCCCTCGGCTCTCCCAGAGGCGCAGGTCAGTGTCCGTCTCCATTCGCTGCGCGCCCCTTGCTCGGGATAGGGTGCAGGGGCCGGGCCAGGCCGGCGTGGCCAGCCGGCCTGCTGCGCGGGGGTCGCGGGGTGTGCGGCTGCTCGGCGGGCACGGGGCCCTCGCGCTTCCAGGGAGGTCGGGGCCACGTTGGCTCCACCTCCGCCCCCTGCTCGCTGGCGCGGACCGTCCCAGGCCCGCGCGGCTCAGGCTGCGCCCTTCCCTGGGCCCCGGCTGCGGCAGCTCTCTGCCCTTGGGTCCACAGGCGGGAGTGACCGCCACCCCGCGGGTGGCGATGCAGACCCTGCGGTGGAGCGGGGCGGGCAGCGAGCAGGAGGTGCCTGGACAGGGGCTAGGGCGCACTCGAACTCTCCCCCAAGTTTGCCGGGGGCCCCTGCTGCTGCCTGTAGCCTTCGCTGGTGGTGCTGGTTCTCTAACCAGGGCCCCATGCGTGCCACACAAGCCCTGTACCACTGAGCTACGCCCCAGCCAGGCCCTGTGACCCATGACCACGAACCCCTCAAATCCTCCCCTCCCACACTCTCAGCCCACCATCCCTGCAGCAGCTCCGGGTCCTCTTTCCTGAAAGGCTGCCTTTAAAATGCCCAGATTCCATTAAGAGTATCTCCCTTTCGTGGTCATTTTGACTTTGGCGAGGAGCCAGAGGTCCCTCGGTAGCAGACCAGGGAATACGGTGGATGAGGACACAGCGTCATGTCTTTACGAGCTGCCTCTCTGTTGCATGGCGCTCGGAAGCAGCAGTCACTGCATTTTTAATCGTGTCTTGTAAAGACACTCGGAATAAAGCACTCCAGAGCTGCTGCAGAACATGTCAAGGACTGTGGGTCAGGGTGTTGGAAGCCAGGGAGCGTCCTGAGGGGTGCATGGCCCCTCATTCACAAACACGTGCACTGGGTCTCCCCACACTTGGCCCTGAGCACGTGCACAGCGAGGGGCCGTGGACTCCCGGCCTGCCTCCTGGGCTTGTACAGCAGACCTCACATGCACACACACACTCACCTGCACACAGATACACATGCACATGGGTTGCCTCATACAGGATCTGCCGGTTGATCTTACAATCTCAGGATGGATGAAGTGGGACAAACCAAATTTAAAGACCTGACTCCAATGGGAAGATTCCCTATGAGCCAGCAGAAACCCTCCCGGGACAGAGACCAGAGGAAGTGAGGGGTCAGGAAGGGCGACCGCAGGGACAACCAGGCTCCTCATGGCTGTAGGCTGCAGTCTGAAGACTGTCATTCACCAACAGGTTGCTTTTTTTTTTAGGTTTTTTGAGACAGGATCTCGCTTTTGTGGTTCAGGCTGGCCCTGAGCTCAGCCTCAAACTCACATCACAATCCTCCTGCCTCTGCCTCCCGAGTGCTGGGATTACAGGCGTGAGCCACCACAGCCACTGTGGTATGTGGTACTGGTTGCTGCTGGGTGTGGGTCTCCACACCCAGTACCACACCCAGTATTGTTATGTGGTTACCGGGGAATCGAACCCGGGTCCTTGTGCTTGCAAGACAGGCGCCGGAACCACTGAGCTAACTCCCCGGCCCACCAACAGGTTGCTTTTGTTCTTATTGTTATTTGTGGTATTGACTTGGACCCAAGACCTCTGCACTGAGCTACCTCCAGAACCTCCACCTGTTTTTTGTCTTTTTTTTTTTTTGAAACAGAATCTCACTTTTGTAGTTCAGGCTAGCCCTGAACTCACTATGTAGCACAGTCCAGCCTCAAACTCAGCAATCCTCCTGCCTCTGCCTCCCAAGTACTAGTATTACAGGTGTGAGCAATCACACCAGGCCCCCATCTGGTTTTGAGACAGGGTTTTGCTAAATTGCTTGCCCAGGCTGGGCTTGAACCTGCAATCCTCCTGCCTCAGCCTCACCGGGTACTGGGATTACAGGTGTGTCCCTATGCCTGTCTCCCCTCCTTCTACCCCAGTACTGAAGTTTGAACAGAGGGAGCACTGGGGTACATTCTCAGCCCTTTTATTTTATTAAAAAAATTATTTTTCAGCTGGGGATTTAGCTCAATGGTTTCAGCATCTTCCTGGCAAGCACAAGGTCCAGAGTTTGATCCCAAATAACAATGTACCACAATGCTGGGTATGGTGGCTCATGCCTGTAATCCCAGCACTCCGGAGGCAGAGGCAGGAGGATTGCTGTGAGTTTGAGGCTAGCCCTGGGCTATATAGTGAGTTCAGGGCTAGCCTGAACTACAAAGGGAGACCTTGTTTTAAAAAAAAGAGAGAGAGAGAGAGTAGCAGGAAAGGACATTCTACGCAGAAAAGTGGCATTTATCAAAGTTGGTTTGGCTCTGAAGATGCAGGAAGGCAGCTTAAGCATCAGCATTCCGTGTGCACACGTCAGGCAGATCACAGAGCCCCTGACAGGACCTGACCCAGCAAGGCGCTGGTTACAAGGCCCTAGAAGCTGGCCTCTGCTGCACCTTCCCGGGGATGCCGCTCTGCAGAAGCTGTTGTCAAGAGCCTTGAGTCCTTCTGAGTATGGGACATGAGCACCCTGAGCCGCGTAAAATTAGAGCTGGCGAGTGCTGCCTGCTTGTGAGCTTGTTGGGAAGCTGAAGCAAGAGGATCACTCGATTCCAGGGTCAAGGCCAGCCGAAGCGACTCAAAAGGAAAGTATTACATTACAATGAGGAAGCACTGACCTCAGACTTGAAGAGCTGGGCTCCAGCTGGGTGCTTCTCGGGCCTGTGGGAAGGTGAGCCCTGGCTCAGGGTGGAGAAAGTCAGAGCCCCTGGTGACAGGAAGTGTCCAGGCTGTTGTGGAGAAAGGTCTTTCTTGAGCATAGCTAAAAAGTTGGAAGTGTTCCCATGCCTCTAACCCAGCACTGTGAGAGGCTGAGGCAGGAGGGTTGCAAGGTCAAGTCCAGCCTGGGCAACTGACTTTAGAAGACCTTGTCTCAAAATTAGAAGTGAAAAGGGCTGAAGCTGTAGCTCAGTGCAAAGTCCCAGGGTACCAGAACAACAAAAAGCAACCAAAAAAGATGAGCAAAACAAAACAAAAAACAAGTTGTCCAAAGAACAGAGAGTATCCGATGGTGTAATACTGAACATGGTTCTTATCAAATGTCTCTGCTGAAGCTGCTTTGGCTCAGTTTCTGTCCGTTTTCTCATGGCTTCTCCTGATTTCTAGTACGGCAGCTCTGAAGTGGTTTCTGTATTCATACCATGTTCCAGCTCACAGCTCCTGATTCCTTTGCTATACTAAACCCATTTGCACGCGAAAAACACGCACAGATTGGTTTGTGGTCACAGACTCACCAGGGCTCCTTTCAAAGGCTTCACTCTCAGTGCAGATCTCTGAGATGGGCGACATGGCAGCTACACTTGTACCTCCCTGTGCATGGTACATCTGTCACAGGTGAGTTGTCCCAGGTGTGCTGGAGGACATCGAGCCCACGGCTGACCCCCACGTTCACACATGGTTTGCCAAGTACTTGTGCTTTGCTCTGTATCAGGGGTTTCACCAAACTGGACGGAAGAAGTTTATTCTTTTGAACTCCAACCTTCAGGAGCGTACAGTGCAACTCCAAGACAACGTGCGGGTACTGGTGAAAATGAAATTGCATGTTAAAAAGAGCTAGCCTGACTCTTTTGGTTTTGTTTTCAGAGACAGGGTCTCACTGTGTAGCCGACCGGCCTTGAACTCATGGTGATCCTCCTGCCTCGGCCTACAGGCATGCGCCACCAGGCCTGGCTGACTCTAGATTTTAGTCATGAAATGCACCTGTGTATCCGGTGCATTCTTTCTCTGCCTGCATGCCACACGACCGTCTGCAGATGGGAACCATGTTCAGAGTGTGGGAGACACTTGCTGCTCACCAGGATGCTGCACATGCACCCTGGCCCCACGGGCACTGGCGGGCTCACTTGGAGGCCTCGGCCAGCCTCTCCAGCTCACACGCCAGTCACCCCCTTCGCCTTGCTTCTTGCTTCCCACTGTGCAGGGTCACAAGCAGATGGTTCTCACTGTAAAAGGGCGATGGCCACGAAAGTAGATGATGAGGCAGATGCAAGGTGAAAGAAACAGTTAAGTGGTTAGATCTTATTACTACAGTAAAGGACATCAAAAGTCTTCTCCCGGCTCCAGTACACTGATCCCTGCACGGCTGGCACTTTCGCAGGCAGCTCTGGAGTCCTCTTTCCCAGGGCGACCTTTCCCAGGTGTGATCAAAAACACAGTGACCGTGGCTGCCGAGCGCCATCTGGTGGACACGCAGCTTGTGAACACGATGCTGTGTTCCCACCCACCTTATTAACCCACTCTGGCTCCGTTTGGCTCTGGCATTTCCCCAGAGTCATACTGACCATGCAGAATGACACATTCCAAGGGGATTCAGGACATTGGGCCAGCAGAACAGCTCGACCAGAGACACTCGAGGAAGAGGCTTCCACAAGCCAGGGCTCAGGGAGTGAGGATCGCACAGCGAGGGCGGAGAATTAGCGGACAGCGACAGGGCTGTGGGCGAGTGTTCTGCCCCTCCCCACTCAGTCGGTGCCCCTTCGCCTTCCTCGCGGGGGCTGCTGCTCTCTGGTCCCCCTCCCCCCAGGCCTGAACGTCCTCCTGGTCTCCTCTCCTGCTGGCCCCACTTTTTTCAGTGCGGAGGCAGGAGGACTCCTAGAGTTCAAAGCCTGACTGGGCTCCAGTGAGTTCAGGCCACTTCTGGGCCTTTTGTCTGAGATCAAGGCCGTGGCGAGTTCGAGGCCAGCCTGGACGGCTCTAGGAGACCCCGAAGCGCCCTCAGGTGCCCGTTACCCTACAATTCTTGCGTGCTGCCTTCCGGGCGCCGGGGCCCCACCCCGCCTGGTGTCCATGTCGCAGCTGGGCGCCGCGACAGCCGAGCAGGGCGCTGACCACGCTTCCGTGTCCTCCTCCCTCCCCGCGCAGGTCGCTGCCTGAGCCGACGATGGACGAGGGCGCCGAAGCGTCGGAGGGCAACTCCCTGACCAAGGCCGTGCACCAGGGCCGGCTGCGCCTCGCGCGGCTGCTGCTGGAGGGCGGCGCCTACATCAACGAGAGCAACGAGCGCGGCGAGACGCCCCTGATGGCAGCCTGCAGGAGCCATCACCCCGACAGCCAGGGCGCCAGCAAGGCTCGCATGGTGCGCTATCTGCTGGAGCGCAAGGCCGACCCCAACATCCAGGACAGGGCGGGCCGCACGGCGCTGATGCACGCGTGCCGCGAGCGCGCGGGCCCGGCCGTGGCGCGCCTGCTGCTGGACGGCGGCGCGGACCTGGGCCTGCAGGACCACGAGGGCGGCTCGGCGCTGGTGCACGCCATCCACGCGGAGGACAGCGCCACGCTGCAGGTCCTGCTGAGCGCCTGCCAGGCCCGCGGCACGGAGGTCATCATCGTGACCACGGCCACGTCGCCGTCCGGACGCCGCACGACGCGGCGGTACCTGAACGCGCCGGCCCGTGCCTGTGCTTCGCCCGCGGAAGTCGCCGTGCGGGCGGCGCAGGCTCCGCGCCCCGAGCGGACCGTCGGCCTCCGAGACCGGGAGCCCCCTGCGGGTGCTGGGGAGGCGTGGGACCCGGGGCCGCCCACGGGGAGGCCGGCCTTGCTCCCCGGGGGACCCAGGCCGGCCCTGAAGCACCAGCCCAGGGTGGCCTCCCTGCAGGAGGAATTGCTGGCCGCGGCCCCGCAGGGGGAGTCCGCGGGCGGCGCCTCAGGCCGCGGCGGGCGCCTGGTCTCCCGGCACCAGAGCCTCGACGCGCAGGACGCGGCCCCGCGGCCTCGCGCCTGGGAGCAGGCCGACCCCTGGAGGGCATCCTGCTGCGCGGACGGCCGCCCCCCGGCGCCGCTCCCGGAGCGGGACGCCGACCCGAGCCAGGCGCCGAGCGCGTCCGCCCTGAGCAGCGTCGTGCAGAAGCGCGATGCGGGCTCGAGCCACTACGGCTCGGACTCCCAACTGGCGGCCGGGATCCGCGCCGAAGCCTCGGAAGACGGCAAAGCTGTCCCAGGGAGAAAGAAGGGCCTCTCTCCTTCCCCGTCACTGCCGTCCGGGTCCAGGGACGCGCCGGAGTGTGTCCCGCCTGGACCGCTGGGCCGGCGGGGGCCGGGGGTCCAGGAGCGGCGCGGGTCCGGGGCCTTCTCTTGGGAGCCAGGCCCCGCGCAGGCCAGGCCTGGCCTGCTGCCGCCCCTAAACGCCAGCGCCCCCCCTGTGGGTTCCGACACCGACACCGACACCGGTGTCAGCGACAGGCTCTGCAGCCTCCTTTCCTGTGGCCAGAGAGCGCTTGTGCCAACCGTTCCCATTTTCCCTAAAGATTTCAGAAGTAAGAAGATGCTGCTAAGGAGACAGTCATTGCAAACTGAACAAATCAAGCAATTAGTACACTTCTGAGAAGGCCGTGGGACGCGTTACGGCCCACTGTCTACAGCAGAGATAGAAATCTAAACCTTAAATACCTGTCCTGCTAGTCAGACAATTAGTCGGTCCTTGATCAGGCAGATCAGAGGAGGCGGCGTTTGGTATTAAGCGCTGTAAACACATAAATAATATATAGTTTCTGCTGGAATAATTCCCCCAAACCAAATGAGAGCTTCTTTCGGAAAAGTACCAATATTATCAACCTTTGTGAGAGCCAAGTTTTCCATTTAAAGAAAAACCAGCATAGAAAGACCAGCTATGTGGGAGAGGATTTTTTTAAAATGTCAGATTGGTTTAATATTTTATTAGAAAACAATTTTTTCAAGTCAATGTTTAAACATTTCAAGGCAACAAATAAAACTGTAATTTTTGATGATGCCAGAGGCCTAAAAGATTTACACTGAGAGGTATCATTGATCTAGCATCCTGAAGAGAGGCTGTGAAGAATGGACAGACTGTTTACAAAAAATCACTGCAAGCAGGTAAAGTCAAAACTAAAAGACCCAAAACTATGAGGAGATAGTCAACTACATGATCTCAGATCATCAACCTGAGGGTCAGAGCTGCAGGCTGTCCTAGTCCACGTGGAACTCATCCCGTTGTGCGTTTGCTTGGTTTTTTCTTTCTTTTTAATTCTTTTAGTTTTTCGTACGAGGGGTGGAACTCGGGACCTCACAAGGACGGCGCCAGAACCACTGAGCTGCATTCCTGGACCTTTGTTTTTCCCACATCTGACCTATATTGTTAATTGTGGAATTACTCTTCCTCTGCATCCTTTAATCCCTCTTATTAAAGTTTCCAATAAGAAGACAATACAAAAGTTAGAGGCATTATTCTTCGCTTATTCTTGTCTTCCAAAAAGAGACAAAGAAAAGCACCTCAAACCAAAAAAGTTTGAGATTTGTGACAAATAGAAACTAAATGCTTGCTTCATTAAAAAAAATTATTAGTTTAGGTTAGCTAAAATTACTAAAAGCAGTAGAAAATCACAAAATATAGTAAATATTTGGTCAGTACTACACTATCCTAATATGTAGTTAGAAGAATTCACATGATAAGGGTAAATAAGCACCATATCTAAGTGTGGCGTTCCAGTCATCTAGTGTCTTAGGGCCTGTGAGCAGCTCTTGACAGCTGTCCTAAAGTCCCGAGAAGCCACTGTGTCATCTCCAACCCCAAGGTGTGATATCCATGAGTATAATCCTCCTTCACTCCATCGGTTTAGAACAAAACAAATCATGCTACACAGAAGCCAAGTGCACCACCCGGATGACTGTCACGCAGATTTATTTCCTTGCCTTCTCTAAGGAGAAGAAATCCTAGTACTCGGCATGGCGCTTCTCTGTGGGATTTGATGGAAGCAATGTATGCCGCATACAGAGTAATTAGTGACTTGTGTCTTTACTTTTTAAAGTGTTCCAAGTTTTCTGTTTTCTGTTTTTAAGCAAGTTTTAATTGTATTAGATTTTTTTTAAATCCAGAACTTAAAAATTTACTAGGTTTATAAGTAGCTAAATGCTTTTACAAAGAAAAGGGCTGGCCTTCAGGTTATAGGGTACCGTTTGGAAGGACATGTAAATAGCTTTCTAAACAAAGTTCCTCAACACCGCAGCACCAATAAAGGCTTAAAATATCATGGTAACCATTGGTGATTTTTATTTACCTCCCAAGCACTAATAATACTTCAAGATTATTTCAAGGAAAATTGTGCCGCATGATTTTTCATGCTTTTTAACTATCTTCACCCCAACATGGAAATAAAGTTTAGTAGGATTAAAACTTGGGAAGAACCAAACCTGCTACTGATGCTGGAGACATTTCAGGGAGACAGCTACAGTCAGGCACAAAGGCCCATAGACGGATTTACTGTCGGAGTCTCGGGGGGCACCTAGGTGTGTGCATGTGTGCATCGTGTGTGCTTGCATGTGTAATGTGTGGTGAGCTGTATCTTTACTTCATGGAGAATAGGGTTGGACTTTAACCTGAAGTCTAGTGCCATTTGAGCCCTCTAGGATGAGGGTTTCCAAGAATATAGCTCACAGACTTCCGACAGGACTCTGTGCGGACGGAGGCAGCCCCTGGTATGAAACGAGGGTTGGCATTGTCCGCCTCAACGATGCCCAGAGAGGCAGCCAACATCTGTGCAGTGCAATCTTTGTTGAGAACACAGTGGCTGGGCTTCTAGAGCTAGAACTTTTGAACACTAAAACTACATTCAGATTAAATACTCACTATGAGTCCCACAGAGTTTCCTTAAAAGAGAAATGTCAGTGTAGACAGGAATGTCTTAAAATTTTGCTTTTTTTTGAGAGTCTCCCTTTGTGCTTCAGGCTAGCCCCAAACTCACTATGTAGCCCAGGCCAACCTCGAACTAATCCTTCTGCCTCCGCCTCCTGAGTGCTGGTATTACATGCATGAGCCACTATGCCTAGCATTGTGATATGTGGTTACCTGGGATCAAACTAAGCACCTCGTACTTGCCAGGCAGATGCTGGACCCATTGAGCTAAACCCCAGCCCAATATTTGCATTTTCTGATGTTTTGCCATCCTGGGGCCTAGGGGCCCTGGAGGGACAGCCTCTTCCAGGGTAACCAGTGCCCCAGGGGACACCTGCCACCTTGTCAGCCCTCGTAGGGCTCCAGACCACGGGTGACTGCTCCTGCATCCAGGGCCACTGGGAACACCCCAACAGCAGTAGGGTCTGCCCCCTCGGGGGCCTCGCTCCCTGCAGGGCCACAGGGAAGCTCCTAGTTCTCTCTTCGCTCTGCCCCCACTGACTCTGAGCCGCCCCGCCTCCCTCCTCCCCTTCTGTGACAACAGCAGGCATCTTCCAGACCCCTGAGCTGTTGGCCGGTCGGTCGTGGGTCTTATCTGGAGGTCACCACCGCCTCATAGGCTTACAGGTGGAGCCTGAGATCCGACTGACCCCTATGGCCCGCTTAGTGTTGGGAGGCAGGGCCTGGGGCCTGGCTGCAGCAAGCCTTCCACCCGTGCTGGAGTAGGACTTCCAGCAGGGAGAGGCCGCGCCACCTCTGAGCTGTGGGTGTTGGGTAATAGTTTTGGTAATGAGAAAGTCACTAGGATGGGGACACAGCAAAGACAATACACTAATAAGAACATATTCTCTTTCTTTCTTTCTTTCTTTTTTTTTTTTTTTTTGAGACATGGTCTCACCATGTTGCCCAGGCTGGCCCCCAACTCCCGGATTTAACAGATTCTCCAGCCTTAGCCTCCCTAGCAGCTGGGACTACAGGTGCACCCCTGGGCCCAGCTCAAAACCAACAGGATCGCACATGACTGGAAATCGTAACTCTTAGTAGACTATAGTTTCTATAGTTTGCATTTCTGTTCTCTGGCCCAGAACTTGCTGCTGGATAAAAGCTTCCAGAAGAGGCAGACTGAAGCCACACTGCCCTCCTCCCTCCCACCTCCTTCCCTGTCCCTCTTTCCTGAGTTAAAAACCCTAAACTCCTTTCTCACCCCTGCTCCTCATGAGACAAGACTTGTTTTCGTTCTTCCTCCACCTCCAGAGCCCTCACCGCTTTGCTACCACCCTACTCCTGGCATTTATAGTCACTTCCCAGCCTGGGTTTCCCCAGCCAGCGTGGGCACTTCCCTGACACTAGCGTACCACTTGCCCTGCTAGGACAGGGAGTGCACTGAGGATGGATTGTGACACGCACTCTGCGGGGCTCTGCTTGTCCGCACCCCTTCCCCACGAGGGACCCTGCGTGACTTCCATGTGACGCTCAGTGCTCCATCCCCACGCGCCCTGTGCTCAGGGCAAGCTGTGTCAGCGAATGTAAGCTCTGCATTCTGGTTCACCCACTGTGCAGAGCCACTTCTGTAGCCCAGGGTGACCTGGAACTCACAGCGATCCTCCTGCCTCAGCCTCCCAATTGCTGGGATTACAGTGTGCAATGATACACTTTTAGCTTTTTCCATGGTAGTAAAGGTAGGTTTTTCCATGACTGCATTTTAATGTATGAAGGTCTTTAAAATATTATTGAAAACTGATATGAATAATTTACACAGTAAAATTTTTTTCTTTTGCCTAACTCACACGTCAAAATAACCAGGCTGGGCCGGGGATTTAGTTCAGTGATTCCGACGCCTGCCTTCTAAGTGCAAGGTCCCGAGTTCAATCTCCAGTGACCACATACAACAATGCCAGGTGTGGTGACTCATCAGCAACCAGTACCACATACCACAGTGCTGAGCATGGCGACTCATGCCTGTAATCCCAGCACTCAGGAAGCAGAGGCAGGAGGATTGCTGAGTTGGAGGCTTGCCTGGACTATGAAGTGAGATCTTATCTCAAAAATCAAAAACAAAACATACAAACAAAACCAGGCTGAGAATGAGATGGAGCCTGCTCATCCCTCGAAACAGCACCACAGGCCCTGTCTGGGGGCACCATGCCCACCGGCCATCAGTCCCTCCTCCTGGCCTCTCCTGCGGTGGGCCTGCGGGGTCTTGTTGAGCTCCATTAGTAGGCCCCCGGGTCCGCGCCCCCAGAGCCTTTCGCTGCTCTCAGACACATAGTGCTGTGTACTAGTGTTCTTCATCCACTGTGTGACCCTATTATTTGTTGATTTTCTTGCTGAAGAAATCTAGTTGCTTCCAGTTTTAGGTAACAATATGGCTGACAAGAACATTCCATGTTTGGTCTTTCAGTGGGACTCTTGCGCTTTTTCTCTTGATGAGCTAGCTCACTGACAGGAACAGCTGGGCCTAGGGAGGGGCAGTCTGCTCCTCCTCGAAGCCGCTGCTGGTCCTCAAGGCACCGCCCCCTGCCTGTGCCAACTGAGCTTTCACCTGGTGCGAACCCGCCTTCCCAGGCGGGCGATGCTGGAACTGCTCATATTCTTCTGTCTGTTTGAACGTCAGCTTTGATGAAGTACTTGTTCAAGGTTTCCCGGGCTTTTAATGAAGTTTTTTCCTAATAGTCTACAGGTGTTTTTCATCTACAGAGAGTGACAACTCTTTCAGACACCATTGGTGTCTTTTGAGAACTATATATTTTTTATGAAGTCCATTCATCAATTTTTTCTTTTATAGTTAGCACTTTCTAGGTTATAGAAAACTTTAGCCTACTCTAAATTCATGAAACATTTCCTTATCCTCTTCTAAATGCTTTATAGTTTTAGCCTTCATGTTTATGCCTTAAGATACATCACAGAATATTTGTGTGTGGTACAAAGGGGATCAGGCTGTTTTTCTCCTGTGTGAATAGCTGTTAAAAATTTACTTTCAATAGAATACATTTTATAATTCTGAAGTTTTTTTCTTTTCTTTTCTTTTTTTTTTTTTTTAGGTTTTTGGAGACAGGGTCTCGCTTTGTAGTTCAGGCTGGCCCTGAGCTCAGCCTCCAACTCACATCACAGCAATCCTCCTGCCTCTGCCTCCCGAGTGCTGGGATTACAGGCATGAGCCACCATGCCCGGCACTGTGGTATGTGGTACTGGTTGCTGCTGGGTGTGGGTCTCCACACCCAGTATTGTTATGTGGTTACTGGGGAATCGAACCTGGGTCCTTGCGCTTGCGGAGACAGGCGCCGGAACCACTGAGCTAACTCCCCGGCCCTGAAGTTTTTTTCTTAAAACAATTCAAAATACTTTTGTATCCTATAATATTCAGCTTATAAATTTCTCTATACAAATTTACATCATAATGTTAATATTTAAACATGAATATTTAAGCTAAGTGTGGTGGTGCACGCCTGTAACCCCTGCATTTGGGAAGCTGAGGCAGGAGGACTGCTGAGAGTTTGAGAACTGTCTGTGCCACACCTGAGTTTGAGGCCAGCCTGGAGCACATAGTCAGACCCTGTCTCAAAAGATCAAACAAACCAAAAAAATGAATATTTAAAAAATGTCACCAAGAGTAGAATGATTAAGTAGTGATTTATTTCAGAAAAAAAATTTTTTTAAGGTTTTTTGAGACAGGGTCTTGCTTTGTGGTTCAGGCTGGCCCTGAGCTCAGCCTCCAACTCACATCACAGCAATCCTCCTGCCTCTGCCTCCCGAGTGCTGGGATTACAGGCGTGAACCACCACGCCCGGCACTGTGGTATGTGGTGCTGACTGCTGCTGGGGTGAGTCTACACGCCCAGTACTGTTATGTGGTTACCGGGGAATTGAACCTGGGTCCTTGTGCTTGCAAGACAGGCGCCGGAACCACTGAGCTATATCGCCGGCCCCCTATTTCAGACAAATTTTATTTAACATTTCATTGAAACAGAATTCATTTATTACTGTTTATCAATTGAGGTTATTTTATGAAACTAATGTATGGTCATTGTAGAAAACTTACAAGTATTGTTACTACGGTTTTAAAATTTTTATGGCAGTTGTTAAGTGGTTCTTTTTTTTTAATAAAATTGCCCTCTGGCCTCTGTTCAACAACCACAGAAAATAGTTTTGGGCTTTTCTGAACAACCTGACTCCTGCTGAACCTTGCGTCCGGTGGGCGGCCAGGTGGGCGGTCAGGCTTCACCTGTCGTTCACTTGTAAGCGGCTGTCTGTTGTTCCTGTGGGCATCGCGGCGTGGACAGCATGGAGCAGGGGCTCC
The DNA here is from genome assembly GCA_004026965.1 of Petromus typicus. Classification (NCBI taxonomy): domain Eukaryota; kingdom Metazoa; phylum Chordata; class Mammalia; order Rodentia; family Petromuridae; genus Petromus; species Petromus typicus. The sequence continues at coordinate 3,129 of PVIR01011065.1, read as the reverse complement.
ACTGTGCGGACCTGACTTGTCCTCTGACCGTGTGGAAAGTGAGCTGGAGCTGCGGGTGCAGAAGATGTCCCCAGCTCGACAGCCAGGGGCCTGCAGGCACTCGCGCTCAGAAGCTTCGTTCTCCACTCGAGACTGACTTATTGCCTGGGTGAAGGGGGGTGATCAACAAAAGGCGAATTTCATGCCTCGGGACGTTCTGACAGATCCTGTCCTAATAGCAGAGAAGCCCGTCCAGGCTGCAGGACATGGGATGCGGTCCCCGAGGCCCACTCCTTGCGTCCCAGCCCCTGCGACCCAGTGCCTCCTCCCAGTCTTGTGGGTCTGCAGTCTCGGGGGGGGAATCTGACAGGGGCGCAGTGAGCCTTAATCCTCACTGGGCAAAGCAGACGCAAACCGGAGACCTGTGGGCCATGTAGCACTTAGCTCCAGCCCAGCAGAGGAGGATGTGGGAATCAGGCAGGAAATGGGCAGCGGGCGCTGCCTAGGGGCTAACTGTGATTCCAACAGCCTGTCTGAATTCACGGTTTTGCGCCTCTGAGAGATCATAGAAAACTTGCTTTTTATCAAATTGGTCTCTAATGTAAAGTAAGTCCTCAGTGGAATAGCTATCATCCTTCCCTGTCCAAACGGTCAGGCTGTACCTGTAACAGAAGAAAACAGAACAGAGCTATCAGTCAAAAGAGGCCCCACGAAGCCTAAAAGTACTCTTTTTTGTCTTTATTTTTATTTTTATTTATTTTTTTTTTTTTGAGACAGGGTCTTGCTTTGTAGTTCAGGCTGGCCCTGAGCTCAGCCTCCAACTCACATCACAGCAATCCTCCTGCCTCGGCCTTCCGAGTGCTGGGATTATAGGCGTGAGCCACCACGCCCGGCACTGTGGTATGTGGTGCTAATTGCTGCCAGGTGTGAGTCTCCATGCCCAGGATGGTATGTGGTTACTGGGGAATTGAACCCGGGCCCTTGCGCTTGCAAGACAGGCGCTGGAACCACTGAACTAACTCCCCAGCCCCACCACGCCCAGTATTGCAGGTGCTAAGTATCAAACCCGGGTCCTAGCGCCTGCAAGACAGGCGCCGGAACCCTATCCTCAGCCCTATCATTTGTCTTTAAAGGTACATAGAGAGAAAAGTAATTCACAATGGTGTAGCTGTATTTCCTACTTCCCTGCCTCACTGACATTAGAAATCTCCACAGAGCTGTATCCTGCTCCCCGCTGCTCCCCGGGGGGAGGGTCCCAGGAGCCACCCCCTTGGAGAAGGCGGCTGGGCTGGGGCTTCCCTGTTGCAGGGCAGACTTGGGGGCTGGACAGATGCAGCTGTGTGGCAGTGACCTTCCAACAAGACATGGGCGATGCCCTGCAGGGACCTGCTGTCCCTTGGGGTAGTTTTTGTACGAAGAGCTGCAAACTGAATAAAACTCAAGCGTGTTGTTTTCTAACTGCAGAAATGGAAGTGCTGGGATTACAGGCACGAGTCACCACACCCGGCACTGTTGTATATGGTTACTGGGGATTAAACTCAGGACCTTGTGCTTGCAAGACAGGCACTGGAACTACCAAGCTAAATCCTCAGTCCAGTAAGAATTTTTTTAAACCAGAATCTTTCCATTTCTCTGTATTCAAATGTATTAAAATCTCCTTTTAGAGCTTCCGAGTTTGTGCTCTTAATACAAAGGCCTCTCCTTTCTGAAACTATATTTTTAAATACCTCTTGTTTTCTTCTTTTTGCTCAAATCTGTAATCCACCTGGAATTTATTCTGGGTGGACCAGGGGCAGCTGTGGCTTCGTCACAGTGAGTGCTGTCCTCACGCTGGGCAGGCAACTGCCTCTCCAAGGAGCCATGAGCCAGGTGGGTCCTACACCAAGATCCAGGACCAACTCTGATTCACTTCTAGTGGCTCTACTGACTAATGTGATTTTTTTTAACAAAGTATCAAAACTTGTAATATTTGTACCTTATAGTACATTTTAATACTGCTTAAATGGTCAAACTTTTATTACATATTAAAATAGTAAAAGATTTTTGAAATTACAATAGAATTAAAACAGAAACTACATTATACCCGTGTAACTTTTGTGAATATATAACAATAAAAACATGACATGGGCATGGTTGCGTAAGCCTGTGATCCAAGCTACTTAGGAGGCTGAGGCAGGAAGATCTCAAGTTCAAGGACAGTCTGGGACAAAAAGCAGGACCACCCCCCAGGTCAGTAAACAAAAACCAAATACAAATGAATAGGCAATGTTTTAGCTACTTTTCTAATTACTGAGATGAAATGCCTGACATCCAAAGTTAAAGGAGGAAAGGTTTATTTAGCTCAGTTTTTTTCTGTTCATAGTTAGTTGGCTCCAAGTCAGGATGGCATGGCTGAGGGGCATTGTGAGGAGCACAGTGAAAACAGCAGATGGGACAGCAGCAAGTCAAACAGACCAGCAACCAGCTTCTGTCTGTCATCTGTACTTTTTCCAGGGTAGTGACACCCATAATCCTAGTGTCCTTACCCCTAGCACTGTTCCAGAATCAATCCCAGCACCACACACTCTGGCTCCACACACCTCTGAAAAGCCCCCCTACAGACTCACAGGGCGTTGGGAGCCATGGTGTGGAGTCAGTGCAGGTTGGACAGGCACTGACACCGCCGGGTGGGGGGAGGGAGTAGGTGTGTGGGGCCCACTTGTGCAGAGTCCTCCCTCTCCGCTTCCTTTCTCACACGCACGTGCACACAGAGCTTTCAGGCTGACACATACCTGTCTGACCTCTTTAGCAGCCAGAGTAGCTGGGAACAGGACTGTCTGACCAAGGCTGCCCGCACAGGGAAGGTCACAGGCTGGCACAGGCTGGCGCAGACGGACCCCATCTCCCTCACCATCGCCCAGCTGTACCCTGAAAGGAGAGGGAAGACACCTAAGTTTCTAACTGGATTCTGGAAAATGAATTAAAAAGTTAGTACCCACGAATAGGTAGGTCTACAGATGATTCATGATATTCATGAAAATTTCCATTTAAATTCAGAGCAAATTAAAAGATCACTTAAGGCCAGAAAATAATGTGAATAGAAAATGTAGATTAAAAATTCATGCCCTGAAGGCCTGGCAATACCCGCCTGTGATCCAAGCACTTGGGAGG